>JAAAQI020127946.1:0-14165 GCA_011800005.2 Stichodactyla mertensii | reverse complement strand
GGATAGGGCTCACCAATACTGTTTTTCTTTCTGACCTCCACCACAAATTTTGCAAGCCAGTAATTTAGTTCGCTGTCAGTAGTCAGTAGTGTGCGCGCATTTATTTTTTTTCCGTTAAGAAATTCGTCTCAAAACTTGCGCGCAAAGTTTCGAGACGAATTTCTAACGGAAAAAAATAAATGCGCGTGCACTACTGACTTTCCTCTGAGCCCTGTGTCGATGGGTTACCATTTTTTCTAAAGTGGATGGTGCTCCGCTAAAAAGTAAAGTCCATATCACAGGCAGCCCAAGCAATGTACTTGGAGGTTGAAAAAAGGATGAAAATAAAAGTTCAGAATTTTACTATTTTACTTGGATTTTGGAAAAAACGTTCAGAAGTTTTCTTGCAAATCAGTTGTCATATTATAAAACTTACCGTTATGTTACTTTTGTAAGTTATATAATATGACAACTGATTTGCAAGAAAAATTCTGAACTTTTTTCCAATCTAAGTAAAATTCTGAACTTTTATTTTCATCCTTTTTTCAACCTCCAAGTACATTGCTTGGGCTGCCTGTGCCCATATGGAAACAACAATGCTGTAAAATTTTTGTATAAGTGGCTGGCTACTAAGCTACTATTGAATCGAGTTTCTGAGCCCACAAGCATGCGCGCGCATAATTTCCACCGAATTACCATGGTAACCTTCGGAATTTTACTGAAAAAGATTGAAGAACCATACGTGTTTTGAACTTCAAGAAGGTAAAAACCTTAAATTTTGCACGGGACCCTTTACTTTTTACGTGCTTTTGAAAAAACTCCTAAAAATACTTTCCGGTTAGACGCACCGAGGTCTGAGGAAAAAAATAGTAGTTCGCTGTCAGTGAAGTAACAAATCTTAATTGCCCTATATCATTATGACGTCACGGCTTGTTTATGAGTGAGACAGAATCGTTCAGAGCAATAGGAACTTGAATAAAATTCGTTCTGCTGAGAAAAGTTTACTTTCAAATTGTCTGGTTTCCAAGTAGAAGATGTTCTGATGTTTAATACACAATATTTACTGTATTTGGTGGCTGTTACCGCTTTTCTACGGTCTACAAAACGCACATTTAATATCGATTTTCTTTGTTGTTACTGTTTTGTCCCCCTCCCACGACCATGATCCTAAGCGTTTAAACAATAGATTGTTTTGATGTGACGTCATAATAGTATAGGGCAATTGACAGTCAAACAATACCAGTATCGCATGGCCATTAGGAACTTCCATTCTGACATTCTGAATGCCAATTATGAATTTTTCGAAATTAAATTCAGTATAGACATTTCAAACCCATCAGGATTCCTTCATTTCTGTAAAACATTTTACAAGTTTTTTAAGCAATTTAGCACGTGCGCAGTACGATGTTTCGCTGAGATTTGCGCTGCCTGATTCGTTCTATCATCATCAAAACTGTTCGGTACGTCGTTTTTGCACGCATTTTGTTCAAGTGCTTCAATTCGCCTCTGCACAGGGGGACCTCTGTGAAAGGATTGGTGCAGATTGCTACTGAGAGAGTAGCCTCGATCCTCCACACGGTCGGCGCATACAAAATTCTACAGACCCGAATATTTATTCACAGTCTATCGCCCACTCCCTCGGGTTTATTAGACTCAGTAATTATCCACGTTCTTTGCTATAAGATCCCTAGACCCCCCTCCAACCACCTCTACCACCGCAAACTGTTAGCGCCCCTTGAAAAACGACAAAAAGCATCACAAAAAAGCAAACTCCAAATAATTATATTAGTTACTAAAAAGTTTCATGGTTTTTGCGCTGCGGTCTGGACGACAACAAAACGTTAGGTTAGCGTCTGTCAAACAAAAAATTACTCATCTTGGGTTACCTGTGCTGTACTATGCCAAGGACAAGACCATAACTTTGCATAAGTTTGATTTCAACGTAAGGGTTTTCTACTTACGAAATACTACTTTTCTCTCTCGTTCAGCTTGCCCAGCTCATAAGATGGAGGTACGACCTTTTTCCTTCTTTTTTATATCCTCTTCCGTGCTATAAATATGCATAATTATGACGACTTCGTGATATTTACATAATTCACTCGATACGAATTCTTTGAGGTCAAATCATTGTAATTCATGAGATCGAGTCAACACGTTTAAAGGCAAAATTGTTTTACGTCCGATCAGCGCAAGTTAAAGGTTTACCGTTGAAGAGGACGTACTTTTGAGTCTTAAGGACTGTAGGTTACGACAAAGAAGCCAAAACGAGATAGAAGTCATTCGTGGTGGAATTGTGGTCCGTAAGCTCTTATTTGTTGCTAAGTTTCGGCGTCCAACAGAACGAGGTACCTTGGTGATAAGATTTCCGAGCTCTTTCCAAAGGATTATGACGAAGACGGACTACATTTTGATAGAGGCATGAATTAATATCAACAACTTCTTCGAGGCGACTTTGAAGTTTACTTTAATAACATTGATTTGAGGTGTTTAATCCAAACTTCGATGACATTCGTTTTTGATTATGAAATGAAGGCTTTCATTCACCCATAAACAATTAAACGCGAGCATCGTTTGAGAGCCTAATAAAGCGTTTAAGGACCCAAAATAGTTGCAATTTTCTCGTATATTATTGTGGAATTCTACTTTCGACCTCAAAATGAAGACCAACGATCTCTGGCCAGAAGGATTTGGCTTTACAATTGGCGGTAAAGCTCCCGTTGTTATACTGTCAGTACAAGACAACTCGGTGGCACAACGCGCTGGCTTACATCCTGGTGACCAAATCCTAGAACTAAACGGAGAGAATGTCCAGGGATTGAATAAAGAACAAATAACTCTTCTAGCGAAGAGATCGACAAGAGTTCCTCCGGCTATAGCTGTGATTTCTCGTATTCGGACTTTTAATCTAAGACGAAGAAGAGGAAGGTTTGGCTTCACACTTCGAGGCTCCGGACCAGTTTACGTTTATAACGTGGAAAACAAAAGTCCTGCTTACAATGTGGGAATGCGATCTGGGGATTTAGTACTTAAAGTTAATGGAGTGAACGTTCGTCATGCGAATGCTGATCAAGTTCAACAGATCGTAGAAGCATGTGGACCTAAGATTTCAGTGGTTTTGATCGCTGGATCACAATCGATTGGAGCCACTGACAGAACATCGTCTTCAACCACGTCAAGATATGGTCGAGCGAGGGACTTCTATCTTCAGGTATTTATGTTAAACACACTCTTTAAACTTAATGTCTAAGTTTGAGGTAAGCACTTTTATTAAACTGGGTTTAACTAGTTAAAGAGATGAGCTAAAACTTCGTTAAACTATCTTGTCTTTGATCCTATTGTTTCAATTGATGTAGTTGTTCGAAGTTCTGTCAAATTTTGATCCACGATTTAAAGTTTCTACTCATCATTTAGCTTTTCTTTGAAAGAAAAACTTAAAATTGCTTATGCTAAAGTTTATAAACAGAAACGAGAGACGAAACTTGCCGCGTTATTGCTATACTATTTATAGTCAGTGCGTTAGTTGTTGTACTAGTAGAATATGTTTTGTCGCAATTTCCCTCAATTTTTGATCGTAACTTCTTATAGTGCTTTTAAATCTTTTTGATATTCATACTCTCAGAACTTCAATAATTTAATCACCAAAGTATCAAAAGTTAAAAAACAGTCGTCTTGGTTGCGTGGCTGGAAAAGGCAGATATTAATTGTTAAAACAACGCTATAAATTCATCAAAGATTTTTCAAGATAGGAAAATTGATCCACACTTTTATTGCAGTCATGTTATTCTTTAAGATGTTTTGATATGCTTTCTGTTTATTTATGACACTGTATTCCTCAAAATATTACAAAAATTCTACTTTGTTATTTTTGGCTTTGTGAGAAAGAGAAAGAAGATTACATGAAACATTTTTTCGTTTCACATTAGCAAGTACTGAATTATACAGAGTTAACAGTTTATACTTTATAGACTTTTGGAAAATGCTCTTGAAAGGAAAACACTTAAAATTAAAATACGAAAGTTAATCATCATCAATTACAAAGTGCTTAGCTATCCTTTAAGCAAACAAAAGTTTCTCACCACTTCAAAAAAAAAAAAAAAAAAGAAAAAAAAAAAAAGAAAAAAGAAGAGAGAGAGAGAGATTGTACCCTCCTTGTCTGATGGCATTTGGTTAATAAAAAGAAGCTCGGTTTATGTATTAAATATCAGATAGAAAAAAAGTCAAAAAAATTATGAATACACTCAACTTCAAAAAGGCCTAATTAACTTACTCTAAAGCTCAACTGTTTAAAGAAGATAAACATCACAAAACCAAATGAAACAAGGTATGAATAAGACCATTCATGTATGCTCTGTACTACAACAGCATTTGATTTTATTTTAATATTGTACTGCGGACGGTATAACAGCTCAATTTTACATAATGCAAGTACTCTATATATGTATCTGTCCATAGTTACATGGAATGTCTACTCAGCCAGCTATATATACAATACCTCTTATTAGCTAAGCAGAGGTCTGAAACATAAGTTATGGACTGAGATTTTTCTACTGCCTTATGGCCCAAGCACATAGCATGCAAGCCATAAAAATGTGGGAAAAATGAGATTCCATAACTTATGTATGGAATGAGCAAGTGAGGTTAATAAGATGTTTATTATATGGCAAGGTGAACACAAAACTAAGGTTGGTGGTGCGTACCATCAGTTATGGACTGCAAATTGGCCAATGTGAGTGGATGATGTCTTGGACCTCATAAAATTTATAGAATAATCTGATTACAATCATGAGTTAGTGTATTTTTAAAAATATATTTTGTTGGAAGACAAAAAATTATAGCTAGTAATAAAGTAATTTTTCGGGTTTGCATGTATATATACCAAACATTAAAACTTTACAGCTTTAGAGCATTTATTTTTACATTAAAAGTTTTGCTGATGATGTGCTATACTGTATGATACTTTTTTCAGATGAATTACTATTTACCTGGAGACAATAACAAAAAGGATCAACTTATCAAAGCCTTGAACAGATATGCCAGAGACAGATCAGTGGAACAACTTAGCAGGATGTTATTGGGAATTCTGCAGACACCCATTGAAAGGAAATTGCTTAAAGAAATAAGGTAAAGAATCAATATCAGTTGATTATAAGAAAAGTGACATTTTCCCTGATTATATAGCTGTTTCAAAAAAGGTTGAAGGGCAGTACAGGTTGCACAACCAAAAGAAAATGTGCAATGCTGTGCATGATGCCGCTGGCAACATTGCAGAAGTAGAGTATCAGTATGACCACTTTTGGAACATTGCACACAACAGTTTGCATGGGTGGGCACAGAGTGATCAATCCAACTTGCAAGTAACATTGCAGCAGAATGTTGCATCATGTGTCTGAGTCTTAATTGGACGTCATTGCAATCAATCATGACTCCATGTCATCTTGTTTCATATTCTAGATATCTAATCCCAAAGAAGCACAAACCTCAGTATGATGTTCTTGTTGGTATAAATGCCGATAGAGTATTACCACAGCGCCCACAAAGTGCTATACCTTTTGATTCATTGTCTAAGCATTCCATAGAGGACTTTGACTTGATGACTGATAATGGGTTGTTAAGGTATGTGATATATATACTGTAATATATAGAGAGGCCAATTTTAATTGATGTCATAGTTTACATTCTGCCTAATTAATTAAAATCTGCATAATCAAGGGGGCAATAGTGATTGTCAGAAATTTTGAAAATTACACCTGAAATGGTACCTGGGGTGCTTTCCATTAACCTGGAAAAACTGGAAATTCTGGTTAGAAAAACAAATGGTGTGTCATTCCCATTGGAGAGTTCTGGAATACTTGGTCTACTGATCAAGCATTGATCAGTAGACGTGTATTTCTGGTTCTTCCAGTAGACGTGTGTACCATGTGTTTTCCTGCTCTTTTTGGTTGGAAGATGCACGTACCATTTGTTGTTTTTAGCAAATGAATTTCAAACCAGATGGATTGGTTTAAATGGAAAGTACCCCTGAGTCCCCTCCTGGGGATGTAGCAACAAATGATATTTACCTCTTAGAGGTACTAAAATCTATTAAACAATAGTTTGTAATATTTAATATTACTGAAGACAATAATTTGAAAAAGTTTAAGAGGCCATCTACTTCTTGAAAATGATCTTTATAAACTGGCAAATGCCCTAAAAGGTACCAGCTAACTCTGTCAGAGATTCTTTTAGATTTTCATCGCCCTAAGAGGTACATGTACCAAACTAACAATTTTAACCAGTAAAAGGTATGTCAAGCATCCCAGCCCCTTTGCAAGGGACTGTCCCCCCACCCCAGGACAAACATAACTTTATTGGAAGAATGTCCAGCAACGGTTTGAATGTATATTGTTATTCTGTAGAACATGGTCATCTGGTAGCAGTATACAAAGCCAGTACAGTCATATTATGGATCAGAAAAGAAAACCACAAGCACAATCTCCAAGGTGAGCCAACCATTTTCATACTTCACCTAATAACATTTGTTAAAGTGCGTATGACACATCTGACAATATTCTCAGTGTAGATTTTACATGAGGTGAGCTGTTCTATGACCAAAAGAAATTATAGAGTTTGACGGATGCATCTTGGAGTTATAAAGGTTTTTCCATGCCATATGGTAATGACTGTGATGTCAAGGGAGTTATTCCCGTTTATTTGTTGTTCCTTTTATTTGGAAACACTGAAATACTTTGTGAAAACTAATTAGCAATAATTTTTGTAAGAGCCACAGGTAAAACAGAGATACTTTCAAAATTCAATTTATCCGTATCAGTTAAGTTTTGTATATTAAATGATGATTCTTTTGACATCACAGTCATTAGCATATGACATGGAAAAACCTTTATAACTTCAAGATGCATCACTCAAACTCTAT
This sequence comes from Stichodactyla mertensii, assembly GCA_011800005.2. NCBI lineage: Eukaryota > Metazoa > Cnidaria > Anthozoa > Actiniaria > Stichodactylidae > Stichodactyla > Stichodactyla mertensii. The sequence continues at coordinate 7,276 of JAAAQI020127946.1, read as the reverse complement.
AAATTTATGGTGTCATTAAACAGCTCACCTCGTGTAGAATCTATACTGAGAATATTGTCAGATGTGTCATACGCACTTTAAGAAAAGTCTTAAGTCTAAGTATTAACAAAAGCATTTATCATCAGTTTTGATTGGAGGATGTGGACAACCTATGTATTCACATGACTAGTGAGCATAAAAATTCTTAATTTCCAGATTTTTCATGTTTTTATTTCTGCTTGCTTATTGTCATGAGAATAATGTTTAACTGATGCTTTAATTTCAGTGTCATTTCAATGGATTGGCTAGTACACTTTATTTAATTCCACTGATCATTGGTCAATTTTGAAGTTGACTTTGTGGAAGGAGGAAAACCAGATAAAAAAACCCAGGAAACCCTGAGGGATGCAATTTAATGTGAAGCCCTTGAAGCATAGAAAGACACTGCAGGGGTGAATCCAGGATTTTTTGAGAAGGTTCACCATTTCAGTTCAGGACTTGAGCACCAATAGTTGACTGTAAATAGCTCATCTCAGGGGAGTTTGCATCCCCCTTCATCCCCTATAAATCCACCCCTGCATTGAGCTCAGGAATCCTGATATTAGGGTGTCACAGGTGTTACCTGTGATGTTACCCCTGTGGTGTGTGGTTCAGGCTAAAATAAGTGCATTAAATGTGAAAATAGCAAATGTTAGAGCCTGAGATTTGTGAATTCCGGGTTTACTTTGATGTATGCATTATGTGATGCATGAATTTTAGAAATATTGATTTATGAATCATGATGCCTACCCTCTGTGCCACCCTGTGATATGCAGATTGCATCAGGCAATCACTGCTATGTCACCTCTTCCTTCCCAGTTGTATACCTATTACAAAAATTGTTGTCCAAGTCCAAAGCAAGAAGCAAGAAGCTGATGACCAAAATGAATGCTGGAGTGTCTTGTAATTTATTCAAGACTTATTTCTTTAAAACATTTTTACATGAGTGTTTACATATCACACTTATTCTATAGACTGAAATAAGTCTGATATGAATAAATTATAAGACAATCCGGCATTCATTTTGGTTGTCAGCTTTTTGCTTTCGGCTTGGACAACAATTTTTGGAATAATGTAGTAATGTAATTGACATGTTCTTGCAACTCAATTTTCCCTAGAACTGTAAGAGTAAGAAGGGGAGCTGGCTCAGGATTTGGCTTTACATTGAGTGGAAATGCACCTGTTTTTGTGAAGTCTGTAGATAAGGGCAGTCCAGCAGATTTTGCTAAACTCAAACCAGGTGATCATATTCTGGAAATAAATGGTTTGAATGTCAGGTATGTTGAAATCAATTGGTACTGCCTTTTTCTTGCAATTGTGCATCCAAACTTTAATTTGATGGTGCACAAAACCAAACTACAATTCTAAATCTTATGATTGAAGGAGAGAATAATTTTCATGAGTTTTTAATGGAAGACTTTAATTACAAGAAATGCATAATAATTGTCATCCCAAGAACTCTTGTTCTTTTACATTTCCATGACACTTTAAATTTCTTAGATTTGGTTATAAGCAGCAGTGTGCCTCAGATATCAGTATTTTGTGTCTAAATTCTTCATTTTATATTAGGGACTGTTCATTAAATATCCTTTGGGGTGGGCTGGAGGAAAAGTAGGAGGGGAAGGGGAAAAATTTCACAGCCCCCCATTCTATCAAAAACAATTTTCGAAACCCCCACCCCCCCATAAAAATTTAAACTCTCTGACATACCTTACTTGGTTCTTTCAACCCCCCTTTTTTTTGTGAGAAAATTTTTCAAAGCACCCCCTATTTTCCTCCAGTCCCCCCCCAAAGGATAATTAATGAACAGTCCCTTAGCTATGATGTTACACTAATAGTACAGTTTGCAATTTTTCACGTTATGCCATTGCACAAAAAGTTGGTTCCACATAATGTGAATTACCCTGGCCTGTAACATCACCTTTACATCACGTCATTCACTTTTCACTCTTAATAGTGTATCATGAAAAATTGTTGTTGCAAATTTTCCTGTGTAACATCACCCTTAAGGCTGGAAAGCTTAAAGGTGATGGTCATACTCATTGACACGTACCACATCATTCAACTTGAAGTGTGCAGTTATTGATATGCTAAGAAAATTTCAAAGTTTAAATATTTTGCATATTTTTGTCCTTAAGACACTGTTGCACTGTTGTTGCAAGATGATGTAACTTTCTCTTGCACTAGCAATAAAGTTGCAAGCAGAAGTTGAATATCAATTGCATAATGCCTCTGACAGAGTCGAGAAGAAAGACAAAGTGCATTTTGTGTGCCACCTCAAATGTATAATAGGACATTTGCTTTATTGCATCATGAACCTCTACTACCAGGATCCCTTGCACACTTTCTTTTGTTGAGTTGATTAGCACCAATTGTCTTACTATTCTCATGAGGAAATACAAATTTGAATATGAAAGAAAATATGCAAAGCATTCTGGTAGTAGTGGGCAAATGACGCCATCATGCAAACGTCCTATTGGACACTTGCATGATGGTGTAATTTACTATCACTTCCAGAATGCTTTTAGTGTCTTGCTAGCTCCTAATATATTGCAAGACAAATTTTGCCAATTGTATCATTTTTCTCAGAAAAGTAGAAAAATCTGAATAAGAAAGCAATATGACAGAGCATTCTGGTAGTGGTACACTGAATTAGAATGCTGTCGTAAAGATGTCCTATACTGTAACTCACAGATGACTAAAATAATGTGATTCCAAGTCTTACAAAGAATAACATATTAATTTGTTTTCTCAGGGGGAAAAAGCATGGGCCAGTTGTTGAACTCTTGAAAGGAAGTGGTACATACCCAAGCCTTCTTGTTCAATGGCGGCCAATGAGTGCACTTAAACACCATGGTTCATCAGCTTCCTCGATCAGTTCTAGGTCTGGTTTGTCTGTCACATTTGACAGAAATGGTGAAGACTCTATTCACAGGTCAAGATCAACTACATCAAGAGCTTCATCCACAAGAACTGATCAACTGTTCAGGAGATTTCCAGGAAGTGATCCTCATAATGTGAGGTCCCTAGGAAGAGAGTTTAAGTTCCAGGTCAGTGTATAGCTAGTAATTCTTTAAATACTCTTATTACCAAAAAAATTACATATAAATTGGTTTACCTTGATGCCTTCCAGAAGACTCTCACAATACCATTGCTGTAGACCCCATCCATTCAGTATATCAACTAGTATTCAGCATTCACCAGACAAACTTCTTGTAGTTGTATAAAATCATGTAGTTATGATACACAAAGAGAGATTTGAATATAAAATGTATGTACATGTCTCTGTACTGTGATATAAACACTCTAGGAGATGTAGAGCACTCAAAAACAATAGAAACACTCGGCTATGACTCATGTTCCTAAAATTACTTTTCTCGTGCTTTGCATCTCCCAGAGTGTTTATATCACCAGTACAAAGACGTACATACATTTTATATTGCTAAAATATGAAAACCTATATACATCATGTACAAATTATAAGGAAATAAATAGATATAATCATGTACCATTATAGATAAACCATCTGTTTACCAGCGGGGAACAGCAATATATCAAACAGTGTCTGACAGAATACAAGCAAGACAGGTAGGATTGGGTTGATTAATATCTAAGGCCCAGTTCAGATGTTGAACTTCTGTTGTGTCGAATCTAATTGCCTTTGAGGTTGAGTGCTGTTTTTCTTTGAAACTAGTAAAATTTTGTATACCAAACTTAACCCATGCTGTCACCTGGTGCTAAAGTAATAGAGCTGATGTCTTATATACCAGTTCTTGGCATTTTCTTAACCTTTGTCCTCATCAGGCAATTAGATTTAATGCAGCGAAAGTTCCATGTCTGAACTGGGCCTAATAGACCGTTTTTGGCTTGGGGGTAATGTTTTCCCATTCAGAACATGTGTTATTCCCTTGGGTTTTATTTCTTTGCTTAATGGTTTAACATTTAAGAAGATACATTAATATGAATATACCTCAAACAAAGAATCCATTAAAGGATAACACTTAAATAAATAAATGTGAAGAAAGGCCCATATTTAATATCAGAATCTATGTACACTATAACTTTCATCATTTTCTCTGAAAAGACATTTTTGAGTTTCCGAGAAAAAATAATTAAATTTTTATAATTCCACAGGAATATATCAAAGTTGCTAGATGGAATAGAACCAGTTCTGGATGACCCAGAAAAACTTTGTATTTTGCACTACATGAGTGAGCTTCTACCTGCCTCAGAACAAGCAGACTTTGACAAAGCTGCTGCAAGATTGTTTGCCAAACAATCTGACGGTAAGTCTATTAGATATATGAAGGTTGTTTCTTGGTTCAATCAATCAATAAATTCCTTAATTCTCTCCTTGTTTCTCTTAGAGAAGCATTCAGGTGCTGCTCTATAGTAGCTATAAAGATTCAACTAGCTAGTTTGTTAACAGTTCTTGACTAAATCAGATTTTCAGAATTTAACAGCTAAAAACCTTGACATGTTGGCAAGTCTAGCTCTTCTCGAAGAAACACCAACAGGCTCTAATGATATTTATTTAACAATCTAGACATGCCAACAAGTCTTAACTCTTCTTCTCACTGCAACACCAACAAGCTCCTAAAAACCTAGACAGGTTGACAAGTCTAGCTCTTCTTCTCACAACAACATGCCAACAAGTTCTAGTAATATCTATTTGGAAAAGTCTTTTTTTAAATGACAATGTAATTCAATTGTTAATGTTCAACAGATGGTATTATCTCAAGTCTAAACACAACAGATAGAGATGTCATGGATGTGCTGTACAGAGTACAAGGAATGAGACTGTCAGACACAGCACGTGAGAGAACTATCATAGGTGGATCAGGTATAAACTACAACTAAATAATAATTATTGTTGGATGATGATGATGATGGTTGTGGTGGTGGTGGTGATGATGATGATGATTGACAATAATATACTTAAATAATGTGTCATTTTCTTTTATAGAATATCAACACTAATTGGGACACAAATAGAGATGAATTCATTAAATAATATGTCAGTCGCATATCACATCCATAGATCAATCTTGGCTCATCTTATTATTCTTCACCATCTCCAATCCTTCACCACTCCCTCTTGCCTCTTTCTGTCATTATATAGAAGGGAGGCTGGTGCAAATAGGGGTCAGCATTTTTTAGGCTCCACAAAAGAGGGGTCTAAGAGAGACAATAGGAAATTTAGGGGGAGGGGTCACCAAAATTCATGCAAGTAAAATTCAAAATGTACCAGCCCTCCCTTATTAATGACCGATCCCTTATAACAATCCATCTTATTATCATCACCATTATTTTAGAAAAATTATGAAACTTTTAATAATTTGAAACTTTGAATCTTTAAAACTTTTGAATAATTATAAAACTTTTCATAATTTTTCTAAAAGTTATTACTAATTTCCAGCTATTTAGACCATTTGGAATCACCATTATTGTTTTGACGCATTGCTGTTTGACTGATTGCTGTTTTTTGGCATGTTTTACTTACAGCTGTGTCACCAGAAAGCCCTGATCACTGGCCTGCAAGAGGATCAGCATCACATTGGAATTCTCCTTCAGGTATGATTACACATTTTTTCATTGTTTTGCCATTTATGACTGACTGACTAACCCCTTGACTGATTGATTGACTGACTGTCTCTCTGTCTGTTGTCTGTCTGACTGACTGTCTGAAAAACTGATTGACTGACTAACTGACTAATCTAATATATATCTTAGTAAATATATATCTTGTGTTTGATATCGAAAGCAATTTTGAGAAACTTTAAGTTCACCTGATGAACTTGTGAGATGTTTTCAATGACGAGACAAGTCTTCAGTGTTCAGAAATCAAACCAAATCTCAGACTCTTTCTTATTTACATGGAAAATGACATATTACACAATTTGCAGCGGCCTTTCATTTAGCAAATTGTTTACTGACAGATGATTTCCCTCTTCTGTTGTGCTCGTCTTTCTGTCTTCTAAAATGCCTGTAAGTCTTGTAAGTCTGTAAGTGCAAATTTACAAATTTTTGTCGTACCTAGGCTCTTTTCTGCATAGCAAGGCGGATAAGGGCCAGAGTCCTAGTTTAACGAACAAACAAACGAACGAACGAACGAACGAACAAGCAAACAAATAAACGAACGAACGAACAAAAAACAACAAACAAATGGACGAAAGAACGAACATTTAAACAAACTAACGAATAATTAAACAAACAAATAAAGAAACAAACAACCAAACAAAAAACCAATGAACGAATGAACAAACATTTAAACGAACGAACGAACAAACGAACAATTAAACAAACAAACAAACAAACAAACAAAATAAAACAAAACAAAGACGCTTAAAGTAAAAATGCAGGTTGTGGGTGAGAGTGTCTACCACATATGATGAAAACTGCAAGGTTTGTATTTGGTATGTATTAAAGCCGAGATTCACCTACCCTAGATGCCTTTTCTAAACAATGACCAGTTTATGTTCCCCACAGACTTCAACGAATTAACGCGATGCCTTTTTTGTTCTTAGGAAGCGATCTAGACACGGTCCCAGTACGAGATTTAGGCATTGATGTGGATGATGCAAATGATGACGACGATGATGATGAGCTTGACCTAGGACTAGGTAACATCCATGCTCCTTAAATATGCACCTGTGCCCCCGCCACTTTGATTTTCTGATGCATAACTTATTAATTACGCTTTTATTTTGCGTGCAACCCTACACATAACTAGCGAACTTGAGCTGATTTCGTATGACTGAAGAGCTCGCAGCACGATTGGTGCCGTAAGCGTGCCTTGCCGCGACCGTGATGTTTTCTAGAATTTGACGTGCCTTGCCGTGCCTTGACCGTGTCCGCGCCGTGTTCGTGCCGCGAACTTCTCGCAGTCATACGAAATCTGCTCTAACTGTCATAACGATTCGGGGATCGGAACTTCTGCGTCTCTCTCTATTATTATGATGATGATCATGCATCGCACCACAGGGAATCAAGTGCCGAGAACTTACAAGAGTGGAGGGGCCCCGATATCTGATAGTTTTTTATTGTTTTTCATTCTTCAGAGGAGTTAGCTGATGCACTTCTTGAGGAAGATCGCAGGAAAGCTTCACAAACGAGTGTCACGGTTGATGTACATGGAAGACAAGAAGTTCAAACGGCAACTCAAGGTAGAGTAGCTTTTCCCCTAAATCCCCACCCCTCCCCCACCACACCCCCTTCCCTCCCCTAAACCCCCACCCCCCACACACACCCCCTTCCC
>JAAAQI020127924.1:0-14168 GCA_011800005.2 Stichodactyla mertensii | reverse complement strand
GTATATTACACGTTATTGATACAACTATTGGCACAAATGAATGTACATTTTCTGTTAATGAACAGCAAAAGGTGTAACATATGAAATCCACTCTATTATTTAATGCTTTGGTCAGTGACAAGTAGATAGAGCGCGAACAATTACGCGCATTTATAATTTTCAAAGCCAATTGTTAATTATCCAACTTCTGAAGTTCTAATGCACTTGAATTCTGACTCTCATTACTTGTACTTACAAATCCTCGACTTGACTATCAGAGAAAACAGGTAAGTCAGTATAGGACGTGTCATGACATCTGATAATCTTAAGTCCCTCGTAACATTTACATCGCTCATTGCAATCTATAATATGATGTGAGTCGTAACTCTCTTCGCCATTAATCACACATCCCCCTAGAATAATCATCAACATTCCAAGACTCCACTTCCCCGTTGCAAGATGCCATTTTCTCATTTCTTGCACTCCAATACTCGAGGTCTAGTGATTACATTGTGCGACAGCAGTGAAAATTGTTAGGTAACACTGTTGACTAATTGGCGAGTATGACGTCAAACCCTTACATTACGTCACAATGAAGTTGTTTGCGGTTTTTTTTTTTTTTTTTTTACTTTTTTTTTTTCGTTAAGCTACCTTTTCCTTCATTACTTGCTGGTTTCTACTACATTTATTTTTATATATTACTTAAAATTGTTTCAATAATTTTGAATGTGAATCAGTCCATTGGACTCAAAAAAGTCTGGCCTTCATAGTTTCACCACAGGAAGCCCAAGCAGCAAGGTATACCAGTAACTTCGGTATGTAGAAATATGTATCGTAAGAATAACTAAAGTCATTTTTATAGTTAACTCACCAATTTTTGCATGTGTTTTTTCTACTTTTCTTTTTGTCTCTACGCGATTTGGAGCCAATCCGAAGAATTTTAGCTTCTTACACCGTGCAACAGCAACTTGTCTCGCTGCGAGACAAGTTGCGGAGAAAATTGCATTGGAGACTCCGTCTTTAAATACTTTTATTGTCAGCTTTCTTGTCAGCTGTGATAATTTAATTTGTTTTTTTTCAAATCCAGTGTTTTGGAGGAATGTTGTAAAAATTTGCTGGCCTGTCTGTATGTATCGATGACGTTACATGTAAAACCCAACTTACCTGTCATGGCCAATTTGACATCGATAAAAATAACACCACGCATTAATATACTTTGCGTTGAATATTACTAAGGAAGGGATTGTTAACATTTCCAAAATTCTTCATTTTCCCTCGCGAAAAAGTTTGTGATCGAATGACTCAGTCGGTATTTGTCGGAATATATTCGGGTTAAAAATCGGAAGAGATCGGAGAAACTCGTGAACGTCATCAAACCCTCGAGTGATTTCCGTCTGCATTCGAAATTCTTGTGGCGAAGGAAAAGTGACTTGAAGAGAGTTTTCTCTTCTGATCATCAAGGTCTGAATGAAATCCTTTGTATATTGATAGTTAGAACTACGAATGGCGGACTACTACGAACTGTTAGAAGTCCCAAGGAGTGCGACAGAGCAGGACATAAGGAAAGCGTAAGTGTTTAGGAGAGCTAGAGCCCCTCGTTACGCATTATATACTATGCAATGTCGGTGACCATTATTATTATGACTGGCTAATTTTAACCATCTTCCATTTTTTATACATGTGTTGATATTATCCACTCGTGTTTTAAAGCCCCCGAGAGTTGACTGCAGTTTTCCTCCAACAAATGCCTGGTAGATAGACGTTGTTGTTTTTGATAGCTCGAGGGAATTAAGCTTACTGAAGAGCGAAAGATGAGAATTCCTTCGCGATGGAGTGTGATTCAGCGTCTTTAATGTCCTTCAAGACCTTGGTTATTAGTAATATAATTTTGATTGCACTGGCGGATTTATTTTCTTCGTGTATGTATTTAACTGTGATTATTTAACTTAAGTCTACATCTCTGCATTTTATGTGGTGTCTAATATTCGTTTGCCGTTGTACACAGCTTTCACTTCCAAATATTGCTTTAAGTTTTCCTTCATTATTTACAACTGCATGATAAGAATTTAGTAAGGACTCTAAAATAGTTTTTACGTTTGAAAATCATTTAGTGAATTTTTTAGATAATTTTTAAATGATCTAAAAATTGGATAGGGAAGCGATGCCATGCACCAGTAACCATACGTAATTCAAGCTCAAAATGAATTTTCCAAGAACTTTATATTTTCGTTTCAAAAACGAAAGTGAAAGTTTTAAGTTTATGCAATGTTGTCTTGTACGCCAGTTGCTGACGGGCATCGTACCTAGAAGTTTCTAATTTACAATATGGTTTAATTGCTGTATGGTCTATAGCCATTGAAGTGCTTGATGACAGGCTTATGCGTACGTTCCTCTGTACATAATATCGTAATCAAATAAAGGAAATTAAATTATGCATGTCATCTCAAGTATAACAATAGAATTACAGGCATCCAATAGTTCTTGTATACTGTACTAGGATGGAATATTCCTTGGATAGGATTATAAACCTACAATCAACCCTTACTTTATTGTGAAAAAATCAAATTGAACATTTAATTTAGATATTTAATAACCAAATACACTTATAATTGGTAATGGCAATAATGACCATAATGAAAGACAAGCAAGTTTGGATTTGAATAATCATAACAATTTAAGAAATAATTCAAGACACTATTATGTGCTCATACTCTATTTTTGTGATAACACCTGTTATTCCTTTACTTATATCAAGCTTCTTGCATGCCTTAACACCTATATTATATGGTGTTTTATTAACATGTAGGATGTTGGGAACACCAGAAAAGTTTTAGGATAATGAGCCATAGGCAAGTGATTCTAAAGCTTTTCAAGTGTTTTTCCAACATCCCAAGTGTTGATAAAAGGAAGTGTTTTATAAAGCTTTAATAAAAATAACATGCCTCCATGGAAATCATTATATCCCAGTTATTTTATAATGCTATTTATCAATTAGGCAACACAAAGCCATGCACCCATGGTGTTATAGACACATGAGAAAATTTGAAGAATGATTAACAAGCATAAGAGTTAAGTGCATCTATAAAGCATTGGGCAAAAGACCTTGTGCTGTCTAATTGATTGGAAAACAATAACTCGAATGTGCAGCCTATATGGGGAAACAGTTCATAGGTTTTTAGCCAATCAGAGTGTGCATTTTATTTGCCTTAATTTTCATCAAGGAGAATTAAGGCAAGAATACCTATAATTAACAAGTATGGGTTTGGCATATGCTGTTGATGATTGTTGTCATCACTTTACAAGGTCCAAAGTAATGATTCTTTAGCTTATGCTTTGGTTTATATGAATAATACAATACAGCACAATAACTTTATTTGTATCTATTTACAATTATATTACAATATTGTTAGTTATAGAAGGCTTGCACTAAAATGGCATCCAGACAAGAACCCAGATATAAAGGAAGAAGCTGAGGCAAAGTTCAAAGAAATCTCAGAAGCTTATGAAGTACTTTCAGATAGTAAGTATAAGGAAAATTGGAAAATTTCAACAGGCTTAATCATATATTGCCTGTGTAGTAAATTGTTCTAATATTTTAGCATTGTTTTGCAGATGAGGATGCCCTTTTGCACCCATTTTGTTGATTTCAGTTTGTAAATTAGTTTGATTGAGGGATCAAACTTGTCTATTTGGTCAGCCCAACGTGACTGTGCAAAGAACATTGTGCCATTATCATGTATCAGTAATAATGACTTAAATTACTTTAATATGTTAAATAATATGATTCTTGACTAGTCTAGCATACATAGCCAGACATTCCTTGTGACAGCTACTTGGGTTAATTCTTGACTAGACCAACTAAATCAACAGGTTAAACATACCAACCTGAAACTTTGTCATTAGTCTTTGTATTTATGTAAATTACTCTTCACTATATATTTGTTAATTCCACTTAGTCTTGTATCACTCTGAAGATGGCAGTTTCAACTGCCGAAACATGTCGGTTATGAAACTTAAAAGTGTCGTCGTGTTTGTTAAATTCTAGACCAACTTAATAAGAAGTATTCTTAATATAATTAGTTAATTTTTGCTTGCAATTCTAGAGGATAGAAGAAGTATTTATGATCAATATGGCAAGGAGGGGTTGATGGGTTCTGGTACAGGTATGTCTGGTGTCATAAATTTAATATTACTCATCTCCAAAAATTGAGTCAAGAGATTTTCTGCTGTCTTTTGTGTCTTAAGTCAGATGGGACACACTTTCCAATTTGTGTTCATAATTAAAATAGTGACAGGGAAGAATGTAATATGAAATAATGCACCCTCAAACCACAGAAATGGGTCAGTGAACCATGAAGGACCTTCCATAAACATGCAGAAATTCTGTATTAAATCCCAGGGTCATTCCAATCTTGATATCCACCCTTAAATTCTTTTTCCTGGAGGAAATACAAGGATTCTAATGCGCACTTTCATTCATGCACTGTAGTGCTTTTGTTAACATATATAGTCAACAGTTACTTATAACATTTTTACTTTCCAGGTGGTTATTCTGGAGGCTCTGCACCAGGGTTTGACTTTGATTTTCATTTTCATTCCCCTGACGAAATCTTTAGGTAAGGGCAACCTGATCTATTTGTGGCCTGCTAAGTAAGAAGTCCAAAATAAACCCCATTCATACTTAACAGGGACAGATCCAGGATTTTTCAGGGGGGGGGGGTGGCTGATCACTGAGATTACGAAAATAATTAAAATCCTCTACCAAAATGACATCATTATTCGTTGGCTTTTCCTATTAAATTTCACAGATATAGTGAAACATCTTTTTTTAAATTGGATTTTAACTATTTAACAAGCGGACACAAAATCACTCCACTGACCATCTAGTTAATATAGTTTCGAGTTTATTGATTCCAATGAGGGGGGTGGCTAGCCACCCAATCCACCCCCCCTGGATCCACCCCCTGCTTAATTCTAAGGTGTCAGAAAATCAAAAACTTATTTAATGAGAATGATCAGTTTTCAATTTTTTAGTTTTGAGTGAAAAACGTTTTGTTTTAACACCAAGATTGGGATTAAGTCAGTGGCTTTGGACACTTTGTTTTAACTACTTATTTTTCCATAATTATTCAATAGAAAGCATATTTGCATATGCTGTAAGTACATTTGTTTTTTCTTTAATTATAGGAATTTCTTTGGAACGAATGATCCATTTTCAACCTTCTTCGATGGTAAGAATAATCACATCAATTTTATTGCTGTTGGCAAATATTTTGTTAATTTTTACTTTGAAAAATAAAATCAAACCTACAACTAAGAAGTAACAATCAAGGTGTAGGGCGAGTAAATGGAGTACTTATAAAAAGTGCAGGAAAAAAAATTATTAGGGAGACCCAAATTATACTGTTAGTAGGACTCTATAGGAGAATTTATTGGAGGATGAGGGAATTCCTCCTTGAGTTTTGCGAGAAAAACAATATCGCATGAGTTACAAAGAGACAGGTGCGTTATCGTTTTTTTGAGTGAAATTCAACGTGGAATTCCACGTGGAATTCCACGTGGAATTCCCAAGTCCTCCAATGAATTCTCCTTGAATCTCAGCATCACATATCATAAGATTCTATCATGTATTGTAGAATTAATCAATTCTATTTTTATGTGATCCAGAAGCACTTAGATGCATATTTGATTTCATATTTCAGATGACATACCAGGATTTGGTGGCAGCTTCTTCTCAAGAAAGAAGAAACAATCAAATAATAGAAGGAATGAGCCATCTAATTCTAGTCTATTTTCGAACCGTTTCTCTGATCCATTTGGAGGCTTTGGTTTTGGCTTCAGCAGTAGTTTTGGTCAAGATCCTTTCAGCAACTCAAGGTAAGTACAAAATGAATAAAATGAAATCAAATGTGGGAGCTAGTGGATTGCAGTATAATTGGTTGACTTTCAGTTGGCATCATTTGCTACATTCCATGGCAAATACTTGACCAGGATCTGACCACAAATACTGGGGGGAGGGGGCAAAGTTGTGTGTGTGAAGGGGTGGGGTGGAGGGGTGCTAGGGGAACCTCAATTTTTTGTAACTTTTTTAACAAGAGTTTTTTCTTCTTTTTTAAATTTTCAATTCTCAGTCCTACTCCCCAGGAACAGTTAACTGTGATCGACACTTTACATAATATTTCATAACTCATTTCAGAGTTGGGACTCTACCCACAATTAAGTGCATTAAGCTATTTGTTACAGATGTATGAGAACTCAGGATGTCCTTGAATGTACATTTTTTGCATTTTTTCCTTTTGTAGCTTTGCTTCCTTTTCTAACTTTGGTGCAGGTGGAGGAAGGGGTGGAGGAGGTAAATGATAAGTAGGCATGTTGTCATGGGGATTCTCTCATGGATATGCCATTCTAGCAGCTGAGTGAAGGTTGATTGACTCAATTGCATGATCAACAGATCAAATGACAGTGACCACAGCTGATCAATTGGTGCTCAGCTTCTAGAAGGGCTACTCTGTTCTTGTGTAAATAAAGTAAAAACAATTTAATGACTTTTACCACTTCAAAAATCTTTGGAGCCATTGAAAATCAGGTCCAATAATTACAAAAATGTGTTTGTAATGATATGATAGGCAATGCTCAAGTGAACAACATGTGATTTGAAAGGGGGAAAGATTGTTCCCAAGTTAAATAAGTGTGAGCCATCATTAAATTGACAGGAACCAAAATAACGTGAATCATCTAGAGTGATTGCAATAAACCCAAGAAATAGTTATTAGTCTAATAGAGGTTAGTAGACACTAATTCTATTGTTTTCTTTTGTTGGGATTTAACTATTAGATTTTGTTTCACTGGTTTATTGCAATCACTCTAATGGATAATGGTACATTAGGACCTAGTAAAGGAATTAATCAGCCTATCTGCTATAAATATGCTGCAGCAAATAATTGAAAGAATTTAACACACTTTGCTGTTTTTATGCAATAATTGCATAATAATTATTATTCATTTTTTTGTCTTATAGCAACTGTGAGATCAACCTCTACATCAACCAAATATGTCAATGGAAAGAAAATCACAAAAAAGAAGTAAGAGCCAACTATAAAAATAAAGCAGATTTCATATGACTGTGAAAAGTTTGCAGCATGAACCCAATCATAACACAGTTATGACATGGCCTTTTCTGAGATAGCGAACATGGTGAACTGTGGTCTAGCTTTGGTGCAAACATTTATTGTTCATCATGCCTTATACATCTATGATGTTTGTACTAAAGCTAGACCACAATGCACCCTGTTTTTCTATCTCAGAAAAGGCCTATGGCAAGACTCCTCAAAATTCTAGAAGACCTCATGGCCACAGCAAGGCACACTTACAGCACCAATCATGCCACATGCTTTTCACAGTCATATGAAATCTGCCCTAATGCTGATTCATTAATATGAGAGCAGTGGTAAATTAGTGATAAATAGGGTAACATCAAGCTTGAATGAAATTGAAGCAAACTGCATGAGCAGATATGGGAGTAACAATCTTTAACTTGCAATAATCTGCTCTCGTTTCAGGATTATTGAAAATGGCCAAGAGACAGTTGAGGAATATGAAAATGATACATTAATAAAGCGTATTGTTGATGGAATACCCCTTCAAATAACACAGTAAATAAGCTGTCAGTGTAGTATGTATTTTTAAAAGGGCAAATTTATAGCAATATACCAAAAGGCATTCAAAGGGAAGTTGGCTACTGTCTAGAAGGTAATAGATTATTGAATGCATCTAACTTCCTAACTGTCATTAGATATAGGATATCCAGAATTGATCAAGTTTTCCTCAACAAATTTCTTGCCCTAGCAATAGTAATTTAAACTGCTACAAATAACAGCACGTTTCATCAATAAATACAAGAAAAAATGCTACATTTTGTCATACACACAAGCAAAAACTACTTGCTACAGAAAACTTGTTCACATTTTTGTGAGTTCAGACAGTGGGAGGGGGAGAGACTTGGAGGAAGTGACTAGTAAGAGAGAGCTAGAGGACAGCTTATGCAAGCAATCAAGAGGTCAAATTTATTATGTGGACATGCTATATTTATCTATCCCTATCAAAACTCTATAATGTATAACCCTAACATCCACAATGCCATGATGACAAAGAGTGGAATTCAAAAATGAGAAATATACATTCTGTAACTAGCTCTCAATTGGCTTGCATATTCAAGTGTTAGAGTGGAAGCCATTTGAATGTCAGCTCCTGTTACAGTAATATGAAACCTGTTTATTCAAATATTGCAAGACAGAATGAGAATGCTGTGTTTATCTTCCCCTGGCTAGGCATGTCTTAGATTAAAATTTAAAATAATAATGCTTATGCATTAAAACATAGGTTTTATAGTGCACAAGATAAAGACTTTATCACTTAGTGCTTGCTTGCTTTATATTTTCATGTTATTAATATTAATACATAGTTTATTAGTTGCTTCAGAAGCTGCACATTTAATGTTTTGTTGGTGTTATTAGTAAGTTATTATAATTAGACCAAGTTACTCTTGCTTTGTAAGATTTTCATTTCATGAACACATGAAGCTGGAACATTTTTCTTTTGTTCTAATATATAATCCACTTGTTATGGAAAATAATTAAGTTATCTCAAAAGAATTAATAGCTGAGTGAAAAGACAGCAAGAGTGACTGGGAAGCTGTAAAAGCTCATAATTTATATATGATTACACTCAAAATAGACCATCAAAATTATTTTTCAGTTGACCCATTTTAGGTAACATTACATTTTTTGTAAAAGTTATGAAGGAAGTTTTAACAGACAATGTCTAATTGTTACTTAAAAACCAAGAACACAATGGGAAATAAGGACTGCTAAGGAATAATATCTTTCATAGGTTTTCCCTTTTACCCATATTCATTTTTTTCTATTCATTATCATTTCTGTTGTGCAAAAGAACTTTTAAAATGGGTTAACTTCAGGCAAAGATCTCATTTCAAGCTGTGGCAAGTCTGTCTCCTTTGAAATGCAAAATTGTATAGCCAAAATATGTAAAGCCTGGTAGCAAGCTTGCACAAGTAGGGCAGATTTCATATGACTGAAAGCTTGTGGCAAGATTGGTGCCATAAGTGTGCCTCTTCAACTCTGATATTTTCTAAAGTTTTGATGTCTTGTGGTACCCTGACTGTGTCATGACCAAATTCATTCTATGAGCTTGTCAAAGCCATGACCTGTGACCCCCCCTTCTTACCTTGGAATATTGTATTTAATACAAAAGGACATATTAAAGCCAGAGGCAGATTTAAGGGGTGGTTGGATGTCCGTGAATCTTCTCCTACTTTCTGTGAACCCCCCTCCCTGCTTAAAAAATGTTTTTCAAAATTATACACTTTTTTTTTTAAGTTGAATTTCAATTTTTTTTGTGTGTGTGACCCCCCTACTCCAAATCTAGGTCCACCCCTGCACAGTCATACTAAATCTGCTGTAATGGCACTAGTTGATGCATAGTATTATACTTGAGAATATTGCCCTCAAAATCGCTGTAGATTGTCATTAAATTGTTGATAGATTATTGATTGGCAGTATTGGATGACTTAGTAAGAGGATTAGCATCATGCTCACTGGAATGCTGAAATAAGTGTGTGTGCCTTGACATATATATACAGCCTAATCAACGTAGCTATAGAATGCAAACACTAAAAATAATGCTAATTAATACTAAATAGTACTACAACTGTGGGGAGGGGAGGTGCATGTGTTGGAGCAATTTATGGCAGAGAAAAGGAGTAATATGCATGAATGCATGGTGATATGATACTTTTCAAGCTCAATAACTCATTTGTCTGCTGTACTTGATCATGAGATATCGAGCTTGCAAACCAGTCCTGAATATCAATTTAATTCTCTATGTTAAAGCAAGATCATTAGCTAACTGTAAAAATAGAGCTAGCATCCTTGCCTTCCATGGCTCCACCATTGCCTCTCCTCCACCTCTTCCCCAGCAAAACAAACACAAACATAAAATAAGGCCCTGTTTACATTAGTCTCCTACGCAGCCCTTCTTAGGGATTCTTTGCAGGCAAATCAACCAATTATATATTTACTGCTTTCTATTTACATGCACATTGATAGCTGTCTTTCAGGTACCAGGTACCTAGCAATAGGGTTATATTTTATACTGTAAATAAAGTGTGTTCTCATATAAACCGTATATGAAGTTGATTCACTTGCAAGGAAGATCCTGGTGCTGGGACTATCCTCCTCATGTAAACAGGGCCTGTGCTTTATGCATAAGTCCTGAGCTGAGTTCAAACGAAAAGAGTCAGTTAATAGCAGTTATTACAGTTGAGCTTGCAATGAGATAATCTTTTGTTTTAAGAATCATTCAAGTGACTGCGCAAACGTAATACCAGCTATTCAAAGCTTTGTTCGGGGGAAAAAATCACATGAAATCGGAAGTGACGTAAATTTCTACTATTGATTTGGAATTCTATATTTGATATTCACGCTATTCACTCAGCCTCATGCAAATAATTAATAACCCCCCAAAAAACAGAAACTATGAAGTGCTATTTAGTAGGAACTTTTTTCCGCTTTTGGTGTTTGCATTCTAGTGTATACTTTAAGGAAAAATAATCCACATATTTGTGATAAGATTGTAAGTGTATAGCGTTTTTATACAGATTTTTGTTGAAAAAATATAATTATTTTGTAGAATAAAAATATAGGTGTAATTGGTACTTATGAGGCTTGTTTCATGAAGAAATGTTACTAACCTTCGTCCTTTAATCCTTTTTATGTGAGCAGTCGCACGCCATTCTCTCTCTCAAACCAACGACAGTGTTTGACAACGCGTCTTCATAACTCAGCTGGCGATACACGGTGCAAATTTCGAACTTCTCTAGCTGGCAAAATCGAAAATGGAGCTGACCAATTTCATTTGTATCCTTGACTGCAATGAACATAGATGTCCCCTTTCTGTGAGCGTACAATTCTACAAATTTATCTTGTACAAGATGACGAACCCCGGAGAAAATTCGAAATATAATATCAGAATCCATGCGCAAAACCTTTAAAAACGTTTTGTGGTCCAAATTGCATTAAATTTAATAAATAATCATTAATTAGGCGCAAATTGTCATAATTCTAGAAAACTGGAATTGGCTCGTGAAAAGTTCGAATAAATGAATAGCTTGTCAAAAGACCTTCCAAGGCCCGACAAGCAGTGCAGTTGTTAATAGACACCTTGTAGCAATTCCTAAAGTAGTTCAATTTGAAAGACAAAATAATAGAAATTTCCTGAGATACTATTGTTTTGGCCTTCAAATTGAACTGCTTTGGGAATTGCTAATTGCTGCAAGGGGTGATCTATTGCACATAAGATTGCTATCAACAAAGTCAGAGGTATTTGATGTGGAAACTTCTTTTAGGAAGAAAACAAGCATATTAGAAAAAAAGAGCTAAGCATTTGAGAATTCAATTTCTGACCAGAGGTACACCAAAGTCTCATTTCATACACCGAATGCCAATATCGCGCCCAATTAGAATTTCTATTGTTCTGGACTAACTAGCCTCGTGTTCAAGTGGAAACACAAAAGCGTTTTCACGTGTATGAGAGGCTAGTGAGTCCAGAACAATGGCAATTCTAGTTGGACGCCATATTGGCATTCGGTGTATTGGTTACAAGTATCACGCATATCCAGGGACGTCGGAGCCGGGGGGGCTAGGGGGGCTATAGCCCCCCCACTTTTTTAGGCTTACATAAAAGGTTTTAGGGGTTTTTGAAAAGAATAAAATCTAAAAAATTATAGCCCCACCCTATCAAAAAAAACGCTCCGACGTCCCTGATATCGATATCAGCGCAGGACGTTCATGTATTAAAAAGCTGCTGCGCGCAACACTGGTCACAGTCGTTTATGGTTCAACGTTACGCGCAACACTGTCTGTTCAGGCCTTAAAGTTTCGTTGTGCAATAAATACCTCTTATTAACCGAGTTCGAGGGCCGTGCCGTGTAAGTTATGGACCAAGTTTTTCCCCACTGCCTTATGGCCCAAGCGCATAGCGCGCGACTGATAAGTGGGAAAAAACGAGGTTCCATCAGTACGTAGATCGAGCAAGCAAGGTTAAAAAGATATCTATTATATAGCAAGGCGAACACAGAAATAACGTTGGTGGTCCGTACCTTACGTTATGGACCGCAAATTGGCCAATGAGAGCACGTGAAATTACCTTGCCATACACTAAGCGCAAGTACCACCACGCAAAGGATTAAACACTAATGATCTTTGTTCTTATGCTTGACCTTGTTTCTTGTTGCTACGCCCCAATGGGAACCGAGGTATTAAGTTTATACTCAAGGTTACCCAATTGCGAGTACCATTTAAGGGTCTTTCTTTCACTTTAGGACTGCAATTTTAAAGCGCTGTTAATATCCCAAAAGTGCGCTGCGGTTCCTGCTAATAGCCTTATAAATCGCCTATCAAACTTCTGTCGATATTCTCAGTATTGATTCTAGATGGGGTCAGCTGTTCAATGACTCCCCAAAAATTATAAAGTTTGAGTGATGCGTCTTTAAGTTATAAAGGTTTTTCTCGTGTCATATGGTAATGACTGTGACGTCAATGCAGTCTTGTCCAATTTGTTATTCCTTTTAATAGACCGATCCCGCGATCCATAGATACTGTTGCTACGTCGGACAAGCCAAAACTTAAAATCGAGATTGCGCTATGAAAGAAATGTCGATTACTAAAAGTCATATACGGTTAAGTTTTTTGTTGTATAACGGGGGAAAACAAACACAAATAGCACAATAGTTTTGTTTGTCCGACCCTCCATATTCCTTTGGGAAAAACTTTACGCTCTCATTGGTGGAGCTGGGCGGGATTGGTCTATTGAAAACGCTAACATGTGAAAACTAAGTAGCAATGGGAGAGAGCCATGGGAAAAACAGAGATGCTATCGAAATTTAATTTATCGGTATCAGTATTTTAAACGCCGACTCCCTTGACGTCACAGTCATTAGCATATGGAATGGAAAAACCCTTTATAACTTCAAGACGAATCACTCAAACTATTTAAAAAATCATGAATAATTAATAAGGGGAAACATTAGAAATCATAGACCGCGAATGAGGTTTTAAATCTGATAAAATGTCGTCTTCGTTTGCATAAACTTTAGCTTGGATTTTCTCTGCCAAGCTTGGTTCATTCGTAAATAATTCAGAAGAACCTGAGAACATAACACCTAGACGTTTTTTAAGCTGTTCAATAAACTCGCAGATATTGTGGGAAAGTTTATATGCAGTTTAAAGTTAAGTTACGCAGGCCAAATACTTCGGCTTTGTATGCAATGAATTTTGTACTGGCAATTCAACTATAATCCAATCTCACTTCCATTTTTTGGTAGGTAGGTAGGTATGGGGTGGGAGGCAACGTTTCTGCAAATAATATAATTCTATTTAATAAAATCAAATAAAAATGCACAATTTTTTTTACATCACTGAACTTGTTTATTGTCTTATATTTAAGTTATCCAGATAAACACTTTTTTAAAGAGTAACATCACAAGGTAAAATTTAATCGAATAAAAATAAAAATATGATTCGAAAAGTTTCAAAACTTCTCTCTCTTTGTTTCAGTAAAAAAAGGAATAAAAAAAAAGGAAAGAGAAGAAACTTGGACTTTTAATACCATAGTCCGGAGAATAATCACAGTACTGTTTAAAAATGCTGTGTTATTAAACATAAGAATTCAAATAAATTTGCTCAACTTTCAAAACAAAATTGGTGGATATTTCAGAAAGAAAAGAAAAGTAAAGTCTTGGAGCTTGAAAACTAACTCAAATAAAAAGCAAGACGGTAAGTCTCTCTCGTGGCATTATACAAAGGCAGCTAGACCTTAACTTATAATCAATTTTCGCAAAAGGGTACCAAGAAAAACTAAGTCTTGAGGAAAAGTTTTAGAAACTAGTAAACTTGTATTAGATAATCTTGTTCCTTGAGATATACATCCCAGCGCTGCCACCATTCTATTACGCGCACTATCGACGTGACTTAGGGGCAACATTCCAGTGTGCTTCCATCATCTCGCGGTCGCGTTCGATGGAAAAAATTGCACTTATAAGCCTGGTTCTCACTAGCGACGCAAGCATAAGCGCAGGCAACATACGCAGACTCAGTAGGGTACTGCTCATTAGC
>JAAAQI020127913.1:3427-14171 GCA_011800005.2 Stichodactyla mertensii | reverse complement strand
ACGAACGAACGAACGAACGAACGAACGAACGAACGAACGAACGAACGAACGAACGAACGAACGAACGAACGAATGAATGAATGAATGAATGAATCATCATCATCATCATCATCATCATCATCATCATCATAAGTCATATTTATAGAGCGCATCCTAAATCCTCGATGCGCTTTACAAGAAACAATACAGTATGTAAATGAATATATGCAAAAATATAAATATATGCAATACATATGAAATATATGATAATAAAACAAAAAACTATTAAAAATATACGGATCGAAAAGGAAAATTTTAAAGAGCAGATTTAAAAATATTAAGAATTTCACTATCTCTAACATTGTTTGGTAGAGAGTACCATAAAACAGGACCAGCCTTAGAAAAAGAGCGGTCGCCATAATGAGAAGTGTTCATTCGTGAAACAGATAGTAAATAGTGTAGCATATAAACAGTTTGTATGCATGTAATAATTCAGCTGTATACGTAGGTGTTAAAGCATGACTCTTGTAGGTAATTATTAACAGTAAGAACATTATTTTTTCTTTGATAGGTAGCCAATGAAGATAAAAGAGCACAGGTGTTATGGAATCAGTAGACTTCCGCATTACAATCCTAGATGCTGTATTTTGAATCCTTTGTAGTTTCTTGAGTTGGTAATGAATGAATGAATGAATGAATGAATGCCAATGAATGAATGAGTGAATGAATCGGTCAGTCAATCAATCAGTCAATCAATTTAATTAATTAATTAAATAAATTTAATTAATTAATGGATGGATGGATGGATGAATGAATAATAAATTTATTAATTAATTGATGGATGAATTAATAAATCAAATGAATGGGTGAATGAAAAAAGAAATGGCTGGATGCAAGGATTAATGAGTTGAACAACTAACTACATAATAATCTCAGTCTTGTTCTCTTACCACAAAGATGAAATCTTTTTCTGTGACCTGGAGCCCTTATCTTGAGATTTTCAAGTAATGTATCATTTACTTTTGTACTCTTCAAATCCTTAATTGATTTGATATTATGTAGGTGAAACTCTTTGATACAACATTCAAGATGATAAGCTTCTAAGAGCATATCTACACTCAGATCATCAACTGCATGAGAATAAGAGAAACACTTATCAAATATAGTTACTTTGTTCTTTAGACACTGTGTAGACTATACACTGATGCAAAACTGTAGCAGAACACTAAAGAGCATAGCAAACTAACCGTAAGTAACGTAAGGATATACCACATAGTGGTTAGAACAACACATACCTCTAAAAACAACCAGAAAAAACACAGCATATAGCAATTAAAACAACACATATGCCTCACTGTAAACAACAACCAGAACAGCACAGCATATGGCAACAAGACCTACATATGTACAACCAGAGCAACACAGTACATGGCAACTCAACACAGTGTATATGGAAACTACTGAGTAGAATAATACATATGCCTTACAGTACATAGCAACTAAAAACAACACATACTCCTATGTACAACCAGAACAACACAGTATATAGCAACTAGAATACCTTATATACCTTACAGTACAACCAGAAAAACACAGCATATAGCAACTAAAACAACACATGCCTCTATGTACAACCAGAACAACACACCATATAGCAACTAGAATAGCACATATGCCTCACAGTCCACAGCAACTAGAACAACACATACATGCATGAAGTACAACCAGAACAACACAGCATATGCAGCATATGGCAATTAGAACAGCACATACCTCTTTATACACACAGAAACCAGAACAATACAGCACTTAAATATCACAAGCACCAATTCTTCACAACACACAACTTTTGTAGCAAAACATAAAATACAACAACATATGAAAAGACAATTCACCACAGAGCACCATTCACCAGCACATCATAAACAGAACAGCTAAATGTAACACAAAGAGGAGAGCATACTAGTTACAAGAATAGCTAATTACCAAGAATCAGCAGTACAAACCAACCAACCAACCAACCAATGCATCACATAAGCCATGAAAAAGATAGTATATTAAGGCAGGTTTAGACGGTACAACTTTTTCTTGTCGTACACAACAGCTGTAAGCAAGTTGTAGGGTTGATTTTCACGAAGCAATTCGTGTTGTAAGCACTATGGCGTAAGCAGTTCACATGCGACAGTTGTAAGCAAAAGTTGTACGGTGTAAACCGGCCTTTACCAGCTATTAAAACCCAAAAAAGTCCCTCTCAAAGTCCGGCTTCAGTATTAAACTAAATCAAATTATAAATCCGGCACAGAGGAGTAAAACAATCTTCGTAATGTGTTTTTATTGAACTCGCAAACTAACTACAAAAGTCTGCCATGGTCCTATATAATAGTCGAATCGATTCGGACGAATTTTCATGACTTGGAATAATATGCGCTCTCGAGTAAGCGAAGAAAAGAAATGTTTGATTATTTTGTTACGTTTTTAATGCAAAATAAGCGCACGATTATATATCAATAGCGAACGTTCTGATTAAGTTCCTGACCAAGATATAGAAATTTTGTGGATCTTCATTTCTCTGACCAACTTCATGACATTTTCATTGCACCAACGAACGTTTTCATTATTGGACTTCAATTAAGAATTCGATTTTTTAAAGAGCAAGAAAATTACAGTCATAAGTAAAGCATAAAATGGAAAAATGATTTGACTTTAACTCTTAGTTTCACTACGATGAAAACGTCCGAAAGTCAGCAAATTGAAGTGTCTTTTTTCGATACAGTGTTTTTCATTGAGTACTCTCTGGTTTTTGTTATTTGTAGACCACCGACAGAGTTTATACTAGTTTACTAGCTAGTTATTTATATTAGATGAAAGTCACTTTTATTTGAGCAAAAAAAACCCGCTTTATATTTCATGATGCGAAGGGAAACCTTCCAAATGACATTCCTCGCGTTCATGCGGTCAACGAAAGCACATGTTCATACGCTCAACACTACAGAGTACTATAACCTTTTCCAGCGACTTTTGGAAAACACTTGACCAGAAAAAAAAAACAAAGCAAAACAAACAATACTACACTGGAATTATTCTTTTATTGGTGGAATATATGATCAATTTTACCAATTTTCAATTGACTTTTCAAGTCTTCTCCAGCCCCCAAAATGACAACAAATACCTCGACTGACACTGGCTCAAATTTTCCCTAAACTAAACAATTTTATACACAAGTTCGAAATAACGAAAGCAGCGGATGGTTGCTCACCGGATACACAAAAAATCCCCTGATTTTCGTATGAATATGGGAAACTTTTGTACTCACTGAGCATCTAGCCATACAAAGATGAAAAGAGTTCAGAAAACCATTTCAAAGCCACGATAATTAATTTAAATCGAATTCTAATTGAAATCCAGTTATAAACAATTTGTTTTTCACAATTTATGAAGTTTGGATTTCTTAAAATTTCGTTGGTAAAGCTTAGAAGCAATCAAAATGAACTTGGTGTTAAAGTTAAATAAATTCCCCTCGGATCTCATACCACGCAAAATTTTCCCAAGTTTTTTGTTTTCATTTCTGCTTTCGAAAAACCCCTTTGACTTGCCATGTATTATATTTTCAACTTTTTGAACAATAGTTACAAAGCTTTTTTAAAAATTTATAAGATCTAAGTTGCTCAAAAACAAATTCAAGATTCCAATATGAATGTTTTAGCGAGGTCAAAGTAAATGAACTCAAGTGTATACAAAACTTTCGCTACTAGCGAACAAACTTACCGGCTTTAAGGATTCTATCTTGGTGATTCCTTTCGCAAACTTGTAAAACATCTAAATCTTGCCCATCAATTAATAGTAAATCTATAAACGTTTCAAACCCTTCTGATAAAAACTGGCTTTCATATTGGGAAAGTTCTATGTCTCGAAGAAATTTGCTTGTAAAATTTTCAGCTGAAGCCATACTTTGTCTTACGAGTAGATCGTGCAGTGAGTAAACTCTTAAAATAACAAAACATCGATTAACTCATCTTAGCTGACAAATACAATCATTCAACACGAGTTTTTTCTGTCATCTCATTGGCTGTGCTAGCACACTGATCGTTTTGTGATTGGACAGTGATAGATATTTGAGTTTCGCTTTTTGTTTGATTCCATTCGTTAGTTTCTAGTATAGACTTGCCCGACCGAACGCGACGCGTCCGGTGTGACGTCATTGGATTAGGGGAAACCCCAACAAAGGATTTGTTCAAACTTGCCTGTGTAATCGTATTAAATGTTTGTATCCTTTCAATCTTGTTGGCCTTGTTCTAGTCTTTGGCTAAATTAATCTAAGGGTTTAAGTAAAAAGTAAACCTGATTAAACCTAATGTATTTAAAAAATTACTATTTCGAAATGATTTTAGATAAAGTTTATGAAGCTATTCCAAAGTACAGTAAACTTGAAGCTTTGCGGTTTTCACGCTTGAAAGTATCGACTGCAACTGTGGAGTTTCATCAGAGGAATTTTTGACCAAATTTCGTGTTTTAAAAATAGAAAAATAAATCAAAACAAAAACAAAGAAAGAAGATTTATTGATTCATTTACATATTATAGGTTTTCGATATAATTTTTGGTAAAAATTTGAACTAGTGGCTTAGAAAATCTTGATATATATAGATCGAAAGCATGCGCGAGACTTGAATCTAAGGCATTTTTATTCTCGACCAAATGTTCATGTTTTAAAAATTGAAAAACAAAACAAAAAAAAAATCACAGTAGAAAGAAAGAAAGCAAATTATATTATATTCATTTACATATTATATCTATTTGGATATAATTTTCGGTTAAAATTTCAGAACTGTGACTTGAAAAATCTTGATCGATGGATTGAAAGCATGAGTGAGACTTACTGTACTATCAAGGTATTTTTGACCAAAGGTTTATTTAATAATTTACATATTATAAGATTTGGATATAATTTTCGGTAAGTATTTGATCAAATCAAGCTATTTTTGACTAAATTTCATACTTTAAAAATAGAAAAAAATGAACTAAAGATTAAAAGAAAAAAACAAATTATTCATTTACTTTCTCATTTACATATGATTATCTCCCAGGATCTACTCGGATATCAAGTAACGCCTGTCTTCTTTCTACTGCCAACTCGACAAGCTTTCCAACATCACTCATCTATTCTTCTTTTCTTAAATTTATTTATTTCTTAGTGCGTTGATCTTATTTAATCCATCATAAATCGATGGCTAGCTCACAGAAGAAAGATAAGAAAGTCGCTTTGATCACTGGAATCACAGGTCAGGTATGTATGTTTTATTTGGAGTTTTTGACACTTTTCGGGTTAAGCCGCCGGTATAAGTTTAAGGACCTCCCTTTGCTTGTATCAGTTTGAACCTTTAGAATTTAGGGAGAAATAATACGGATCAAGATTGCTTTTTTCTCATACAATAACCCGATTTCCATCTTTATCATTTCGCTGCGTTTAAGAATTTATGAACGCTGAAAAAGATCAAGCGAAAAATTTGAACAAAGCTAATTAGAGTTATCAAACTATGGGCCCATCAGAGTTTATGATTTTGAAAGCTCTATAGATTCAAAATTATTAAGCATTTTTTGCATTTTCTTAAGAGGAAAAGAAATAAATAATGTTGAATTTTTAGAATAATGTCTCAGAGGCAGTATATAAGTTGTTTACACGTGCTTGTGAGCATAGCAACCATGCATGACTTTTATAAATTTAAGTTTACTTTGACTTAATTTCTCGTCAGTTGATATAATAAAGTTATTTCTATTTGTACATCTTTAATTCATTAATCAAATGTAAGATTAAATTTTGGTATATAAGGGACTGCATGATCATGAAGTAAAGGAGTCAGCTTGGCTGGTAAAATAAAATTTATGAAGGTAGTCATGTAAGTGGCGCACCCCTTTTCTTAGTGTTGATTCACCATGGCCCACCCCTTAAACGTTGACACAAAAATTGATAATTACTCTTGACTAGTGCTCATTTTCCCCCTTATTTACAGGCTGGATTATTGTGACCCCCTTTTTACCAGCCTATCCTCCTTTTACTTTGTGATTGACGAGTCCCAGTAACGTGCTAACATTTGATTAACAATACTAATCTCTTATACCATTCCACAAAAAAAGGACCCACACCTCCCCAAAAAGAGTATTTTTGTCCAAATGTAATTTTTTTACACACTTTGTTTATTTCAGGACGGTTCTTATCTTTGTGAATTGTTATTAAGCAAAGGATATGAGGTATCTTTATTGAGTTCTAACAATCAATGTTATTTCAATGATTTACAAAAAATATGTTTATCTTAATTTGTCAATATCTTATATATTGATCTCTACTTTTGCCCAGCAAGACTAAGTTACATATATGTGGTCAGAAATATTTTTATACCTGTTTTAGAACAGATTTTTGAACAACTTACAGCACAGGAATACCTTGTATAATCATGGGCACATTTAGGGGTTATGGTCTGAGGAACTGGTTCCCCCTTTTAATTTGGGATGCATTGTTTTAAATTAAGTGTTATGGTGTGCGATCAGTTTTCCAGCCATCACTTTTCCAGCCATCACTTTCTCTAATTCCTGGATCTGCCTCTAGTTATCCTGATAAAGCTTCATTCAAGCAATAAAATAAAATATATCTTTAATGTAATATACTATTATGAGAAAAGAATTTCATAGAAAATTATAGTCAGTTTTGGTACTTTGCTTTAACTGTAATAGCCAAGGGCTGGTCTAGAGTTAATAGCTATTGATATATGTTTCAGGTTCATGGGATTATACGCCGTTCCAGCTCCTTTAACACAGGAAGAATAGAGCACTTGTATGCAGACCGGTATTCTCATATGGGAGGAGGTTAGCAATCATTTATACACTTGTACCAGTATTTGATGTTCAGGAGTTGAGCAAAGACTTTGGAACCTAATGGTGAAAAAGGAATGTGAAACACACTGTAGTTTTCATCTAGCAGTGATCTTAACTGAATTGATTTAAATTCTAGCAATGAAGACACACTATGGAGATCTTACAGACAGTACAAATCTAGTGAAGATTGTCTCTCAGGTAAATCATCTACCGCTAAAGCTCACTTATAAACTTAATGACCTTCATCACAGTTCTTTCAACGTTCTGCAGCCAGAACTCCAGAAAAATATAATCTCTTTCATTTTGGATAGGTTCAGCCAGATGAAATCTATAACCTTGGAGCACAAAGTCACGTAAAGGTATAGCTACATTATCATGTTTTTATCAAGTTAACTAAGAGACTGGTCATAAAGTATACATGTAGAGCTTAACAATTGATGTGACATAGGACAGGACACTTACAGTTTCTGCATTCTTAGTTTCTTTGAAATATCATATTTATTTTATCTTCTAAAGCTAATTAACACACAAAGAAAGTAGAAAATAATGGGAAATGGGATAATTCTAAGTAAATGTAAACATTTACTTAGAATTATCTTTACCTTTTTTGTTGTAAGAAACAGTAATTTTAAATTTCTTGGTTGTGATTTTCCCATGACCAAAAACCTGAATCATTATTTTTGATGCAGGTATCCTTTGAATTGGCTGAATACACTGCTGATGTTGATGCTGTTGGGACTTTACGCCTTCTTGATGCTGTCAAGACATGCGGGCTTGAAAAGACAGCCAGGGTCTACCAGGTTAATGATAAATCCTAGTCTATAGCTAGCTATTATGGTTGAATTTGGATAATGTACAAATGCTCTACAACATTGTATTCTACCATAATTTTGGTGTCATTTTACATCCAGCTTTATTTTGTTCTGAAGTATGACCACTTTTATATGTATTAGTCAAGCTACAATTACTGTGTGGATTCTCATTATTCTGTGAACTCAGACATTTCAACAGCTTTTTTGTGGAATTGGTTTTTCACTGCTGTCAATCAAAAATAATCAGTTGGTAGCTTCTATGTTTTTGACTGGCGGCAGTGAAAAACCACTCCAACAGGCAGCTCGCAACTACCAAGTTTGCAGAATATTGAGAATCACATTAATGCATGCTTTCTTCATGACTTGAATACTTGTGTTTCAGGCTTCTACAAGTGAGATGTATGGCCAGGTCAGAGAAATCCCTCAGACAGAATTGACTCCATTTTATCCGAGATCTCCATATGGTACTAAAAGCAATTGTTTGTAAAATTATTCTTCCATCTCCACTCTACCCCCTTGAAAAATATCCTCCAGTGATAGCAATAATTCCATGAATATTTTTTCCTAAGACAACTGAATTCAGTAAAAATTGGGCAACAATAACAGCAGAAGCTCCAGGGTGGTAATTTGTTTTGTATTTTGCCTTTCTCTTTGCACCTTTAGACAAGAAAACAAATCCTTTACTGCGGTTCTCAGTCACACGCAACCACAGAGACGTTTTTTGAAATCCGTGAAATCGACTTTTGGTGGACGTCAATCAAAAGTGTTTCTATGACAGTAGGTTCATTTTTTGTATAATTTGTCTCACGCGCTGTTGTAGTAGTCTGGGATTATGTCGTGAGAACATTTTATTCCTCTTGTTTTCACCGCTAAAATGTCAAAGTAATTCATAAGTACCACTAAATTCTTTTAAACTGTGAAAGTTTCAAGCTAAAACTAGTGATATAAACAAAAAATCACTTCTGGATAATAAGGAAATTGTTAGTAGTAAGTGTGAATGTCTTGCCAATACCTGTTATTTTTTCTTTGGTGCAGATCTAAATATAACTACAAAGGCTCACCAGCTTTCACTTCGCTTGAAAGATAGCAAATAATTCTTAAGCTTTCCTGCTTTCTTCATAAACATATAAAATGATTCCCCATCCTATAGAAGGAAAAAGCTTCAAATTTATTTACGTTTTACCATCTGATCAAACCCAGATAAATGAGACGAACCATATCGGTATTCATTCACTCGGCTGTTGTCATAGAAACGCTTTTGATTGACATCCACCAAAAGTCGATTTGACGGCTTTGAAAGTATGTCTCAGTGGTTGCGTGTGACTGAGAACCGCAGTAAAGAATATCCTGCAGTGACAGCAATAAATATGATTTAATAACAGATAACTCCCTAATCTTTCTTCTGTTAAGCTTTCTTGATTTTGGATGTGTCATTGAGTAATTCCCAGTGGTGGAGTAAGGTGTGGCCTTATTTTCCCAAACCTTGCTTGTTTTGTAAGTTTTAAGGTTGGGTCTTAATAGTCTTAAGGCTCAGACACACGAAGTGCTGTTGCCTGTCACATTGGTGCAATAGAGAAATTGCACCATGTGTCTGCCCATGTAACTATTGCACATGATGTTGCTGGCATTTCACAGAAATAGAAAAGAGCTCTACTTTTGTGATGTTGATGGTGATGTCCTGTACAACAGTTTGTATGGGTGAACACAGTGTGATTCCCTGTTGCAAGCAACATGGTAAGCAACATTGCATTGTGTGTCCAAGCCAAACAAACTTGTGGCCCATGTTCCATGATTGCATTGAAATTCAAGAGTTATTTTATAGAGGGAGAAAAACTGCAGCACCCAAACAAAACCAGCAAACAACTCTGAATATTAGTTCCACGACTGTGCTTGCCATCTTGAATGAGTGTGGATTTATTGTTTGCTCAGGTGCTGCCAAGCTCTATGCCTATTGGATTATGGTAAACTACCGTGAATCGTACAACATGTTCTGTTGTAATGGGATTCTGTTCAATCATGAGAGTCCAAGAAGAGGTTTGTTCATTCAAATGATTTAGAAATGAAATAGAAATGCAGTGAAGAGGGGAATCATGAATGTTGTAAAAGAAAAGCAAAATTATTCATCCACCTCCTCTCCTTGCCTTCCCCCCCCCTCCCCCCTCAACACCCTGAAGAGCGATTGCCCTTGGACCTGCTAAGGGTAATCAATAGACCTGCTAAATTCAATGAGGGAACCTCTACCACTCTCAGTCCTGTTCTCCTCAGTAGAATGATCCTTCATGATGTGACATCTAATGTTTTGGTTTGCTTTATACAGGTGAAACATTTGTGACACGTAAAATTACTCGTGCTGTGGCAAAAATTCATCTAGGATTACAAGAAGAGGTGAGTACATCTTATCTTTGTCTATAGAAGGTGGATAATGGATGATGTGGATGATAGAAGGTGGATGATGGATGATGTAGATGATAGAAGGTGGATAATGGATGATGTGGATGATAGAAGGTGGATGATGGATGATGTGGATGATAGGTGGATGATAGAAGGTGGATGATGGATGATGTGGCTGATAGGTGGATGATGGATGATGTGGATGATAGGTGGATGATGGATGATGGGGATGATGTGGATGATGGATGATGTGGATGATAGGTGGATGATGATGTGGATGATGGATGATGGATGATGTGGATGGATGATGTGGCTGATAGGTGGATGATGGATGATGTGGATGATAGGTGGATGATGGATGATGTGGATGATAGGTGGATGATGGATGATGGATGATGTGGCTGATAGGTGGATGATGGATGATGTGGCTGATAGGTGGATGATGGATGATATGGCTGATAGGTGGATGATGGATGATGTGGCTGATAGGTGGATGATGTGGATGATAGGTGGATGATGTGGATGATAGGTGGATGATGGATGATGTGGATGATGGATGATGTGGATGATAGGTGGATGATGGATGATGTGGATGATAGGTGGATGATGGATGATGTGGCTGATAGGTGGATGATGGATGATGTGGCTGATAGGTGGATGATGGATGATGTGGCTGATAGGTGGATGATGGATGATG
>JAAAQI020127912.1:0-30288 GCA_011800005.2 Stichodactyla mertensii | reverse complement strand
GTTGGCTGGACAAGGGCTTTGTATGCCCTCTCCTTCGTGGTTTTAGAAGAGTGCCTTAAATTTCTCTTTAGAAAGCCAATTTCTCTTTAGAAAGCCTAGTGGTAAGATGTGTAAGTATTTGTATAACACGGTGAGGCGTGGCATGATGTGGTAAGGTGCAGTGGATGAGATGTTTAGCTACGTGTCTAAAACATGGTGAGGCGGGGCATGATGTGGCAGGGTGTAGTGGATGAGATATGTAGCGACGTATAAACTGGCCAGGCTTGGCGTTGTGGTAAGGTGTAACACGATGAGATGTGTAGCCAAGTATAACATTGAGCCAAAGTTATATTTTGTGATTATAGTTTAAGGTCTAGTGTTAAAATTTAGTGCGGTCTTGGTCTTAAGTCTGTCGTAAATTTCTTTGTTATTCCACAGATGGTAAGAATTATCTTGAACTAATCATGCGGATGAATGGCATGGAAAGACTGTGCCTCCCTTCCCCTAACGCCGAAGATAATCCATTGGTTCGTTGTGATTCCCTCCAGTTGGCTGCCAAGGTAATTGTTGTTTATAATATAAATTTACGAACCAAACAGAAGTTATGTCGTGCTTCTGTTTTCTAATATTTGCAGATGATATCAAAATGTTATCATCGGCCTTAGTGCTGTTGTTTATTTTGTCACAATCTGCGCATGTCTAAGTAAAATAAGGCCAAATGAAGCAAGGGTAGTATGGATGAATTTTTAAGATAAAATCTCTCGAAATATCGTAACATCGAATACCATACCTTACCACATCTGTTCCTCTCACAAACTTGGATGTTGCCCAGTCGGAACAGACGTTATACATAACATGTTGAATGTGTCTGCTAATGACGTCATTGATGAGTCTGTCCTGTGACAGACATGTATCTGGCCCAATCAGTACTGGCGTTATGCAGAACAATTTGAACGTCATTGGTATGTTTATTCTCTTACAAAACGTGGACCTTATCCAATAAGAGCAGGCATAATAACACACAACTGATTTCGAATACGTTATGACTGCATCACACTTGGGTCTATATTTTGACAACATGGTCCAGTCTGTGTAGGCATTTCACAAATAACACGTTGAGCTTGCTTGCTGATGACGTCTGGCGCAATAACAGCAGGCATACATCTCCGGCATACATCTACGGCATACTTACATCTACGGCATACTTACATCTCCGGCGTACGTTTTCGGCATACATCTCCGGTGTACATTGTTACCAGTAACCATACATATCACAAGGACAATCGACTGTAGTTTACAGTTTTTTTAATCAAAAAACTATTCTTTTTCTTAGGCTGCCAACAAAATAAACAAAGCAAAGAAGAAATACAGTAATGAAAATTGTCCATGTAAGGTCATACTGAATACCGTAGCATGCCGGTGACAAAACAACTCGACCAAGGATGTGTTAGTCCTTTCATGCCTGGTCCCTCGCAACAACATTGAGACCGTGGGAGAATGAGAATTTATCACGTGATTCATATAAGGAAATTTCCATGATATTTGCCATCTTGAGTTAGTGAAAGTAAATTTGCTAGTTTAAACCAAAATCTTTTTTTTTAAGTTTTGCTTTAAATTTGTCATGATGGTATTTATTCACTGATAAAATAATACGCGCCTCGTCCAAACCGTACGTTAGTTATTACTTGAGATTTGCTTTAAAAAATGAACCAAACTAATTATCTGGCTCATAATATTTCAAAAGAACAAAAGAGACAGTTTTTCCATTGAATTACCAATTAATATTCATCGATTATCGAACACCGAGTCAAGACAATGACCCGTCCCTCATTTATGTTACCAATGGGAATGCGCGCTTTGCATCCTGAGAATTGTAGTCACAGTTTTATCCCTCAGTGGTGACCAATATTAGTTTTCAGTGAGAGGTGAATGCATAACAACAATCCCCAGGATGCAAAGTGCGCATTAACAACGTTAACGTGATTGGTGGAATGATCAACTATAAAGAATATCCACAGGCTCTAGTTGTGGAACAATTAGCAATTATTCCACGAAATCGAGTCGTACATGAGTTCATAGCTGATGAGGCGCGCAGCGCCGAGTCGGCTATTAGCTATGTAGGACGAGATTGTGTGGAATAATTGTTTTATTATATCCACATCCACTGGATTGTGAGAAATAGAGCAATTTAATTATTTTCAAGTTTAAAAAAATGATATAAAAAATTACAAGATTACTTCCGCTTTTCGAGGACGTGACAAATTGTGCGTAACAGTAAAGGCGCGATTACACGGTGCAATTTTCTCTGCAACTTGTGTCGCAACGGCGTTGCGACACAAGTTGCACGAGCGTTTACACCGTGCAACGGTGACGCAATCATTGCCAACTCTTCGCAACGATTGCTGCAACTTGTCTCGCAACATGTGTCGCAACGCCGTTGCGAGACAAGTTGCAGAGAAAATTGCACCGTGTAATCGCGCCTTAAGCAAGCATCATGCGTAGTGAAATATTTAAATTGACATTTTCATTTACATCAATGATCAATGAGAAACAAACGTTTTACAGAGTCAGCTTCAAAATCTCTTAATTAAGGAAAGAAATTGCTCAAAGTTCATCGATCGATTAAGAGTTGTAATTGTTTATATTGCTCCGCCATTTTGTTTACTTCTACTCACGGTGTATGAGCTGATAGCCTAGTAGTCGAGGAACCAATCAGAGCGCGCGATCACTCATATCCAGTGGATGTGGATATAATAATGAAATTTATTACAATAGAGGCTTTGTACCATCACGTGATGGCAGCCATGACGGGAGGCAGGAACAATTGTATCTGGTCTAATCTGATTTACATGAGAAAAAATTCAGTTTCCCAGAGGAAAAAGACTGCATTGTCGTGCCTCCTGTCATAGCTGCCATCATGTATTGGTGCAAAGCCTTTATAGGATTGGTTTAATGCAATAATGATTTAATGCGTCCAGTGAGAAAAAATAAAGTAAGCCTTAGTTTTTTATTTATAGATGTCATTCAATGTACGGATTTCGGTTCATCCTGAGCTGAGAGGTAGAAAACAATCTGAAATCAGCTAATAGGCAATTTGTTCCCGGTTGCTTATGGGTTCTTTGTGGTTATCCGTCCATGGATGATACAATTTCAGCTGTCTCTTGCCTTTTATCATGGCTTTTAGTGAGTTTCCTGAAGTTGGCTGCCATATGAAGTCCTCAATGGAGGCAATGGCAACTGCTATCAAATTAAAATACTCAGTCTCAAGCGAGATGCTTTTAGACTGACACAAGATATTCGCATCCCAAAGTAGTTGGTGCTATTCTTGCGTGTGAAAAGAGTGGGTCCTAGTATCGTCCCGTGAGGGACTCCATAAGTGACTTCATATTGATTAGAGTCAGTACCAACCCACACGAGAAATATTGGGTTCTTCCTCTTTGCCCGTTCAGTTGTGTCCCATCAAATCAGCCACAGTCCTATTTCTAGTGGGCCATCATTGAATATTTCCTTTCACACTGTTGAAAGACCCTTACAATCCGATCAGGAGGTCGAACACGAGGCGTGAACGTTTTTTCTCTCGTGATCGCTCTTATTATTTTCATCATTTAAAGCTTTTTGTAGCCCATCGATAAAATCGATCAAACGGTATGAGTTCTTCGCCGACGCATTTTGAACTTAAAAGCTAAAATTCTCCACAGTAAATCAACAAATTCCAGAACTGTAAGAATACTTGCACCGAGGAAAAGTCCGACTTGACCACCAATATCACCTGGAAGAATAACAATACTTGTCTTAAATAACAACTGCAACATGGCCAGTGGCAACAACAGGAAGGCATTGTTATTGGTAACGACATCAACAGCAATAAAAGTACAGTGTCATCATTGGTCGGTGGCAGCAACTATTAGCAGGTGCTTCTTACCGAATAAACTTTCCTGATCGTAGGCTTGTGTCTGTTGAATAAGCGTTACTTGCATCTCCTCAAAATATACGTCAAGCTCAAGAAAGTTGTCCCTGGAAAAGCAATAGACAATAGGGCATTGACTAATGGGTTTGAAGCTGCTTTATATTTGTTTGCAATAGTCTCAAGCTCTTTGAACTTCTTTCAATACTCTCTTTAAATACTCGTATTCCTTGAGCGATGCTGCATTTTGTGTAGTTTTGTTTTAATTAGTGTAATGACTTCACCAGTTTGGAGTTGAAGGAGGGACTAACAAGTCATGCAAACCAAATGACAAGTTCTCCGAGTGACTACGGTTTAACTTCCTCAGCCGAAAAGACTTAGTGTCTAACCATTTGCCGATATAATTACAAAGGCAGCACCTTCTCCTCAATAACTATAAGCCTGAATGTTGCATCCTGCCAGTGGCCAACAGACCAATGCTCTACCGACTCAGCCAATCAGCTGGCGATGTCGTTACTAGCGAAGGATCGAAAATTCTTTTCCGAGAAGAAATGGCAGCGTGTATTGCAAGCATTTGTTGAAAATGAGCGTGGCTCGTTTACTTACCGCAGATAGTGTCTCATGATATCTTTTCGTACATGCTTTCGTCTTGCCAAGACTTCAGAGAAATGTTTAGCAGGTGTTTGTGCGTAGGATAGCTGAAGCTGGTACTTGGTTATCTCGCAGGGTACGGGGCATTCACAGTTATTGCTTTCATTATGGAATGCCTCTGGAAAAGAAAAGTTAATGAATGATTGAGAACAAATGGATGGATGGATGGAAAACTGAAAGAGAAATATCGCAGGAGTTCGCCACATAAAATGGAAAAAATAGCAGTTTCATCACTGTAATTGGACTACTTTATTTTGCCGTTGCTTCCGTTAATTTATAATCCAAAATATCATGTATGTAGTAATATATTTAAGCGTAACGTACCCATTGCGGGCCAAACACAGTCCTTGACTTCTCGTGGCTGGCAAGGTGGAGCCGTACCTGTAGAATGGGGTTCGGCAAGGTGTTTTTTTAAAATTTGAGATTCGAAAAGGTGTTTTATGAACTGGCATAATCTATAATACCAGTAGTTGTCGAAACTTGTGCTGTGCACCAGGGTAGTTTTTTTAAATATGAGCCAACTGGACTATCGTTTCTGCAATTAAGACCAGAAGGGGAATGCAGACACCGCCCCCCGCCCTTCCCTTGTAATTTATCACTGCTTATGTGATGCATATTCGATTTATGAATTGGAGTTATTTTGTCCATGATGCAGTGACCGTGACACCACAGTGCCCCGCGTTAGGAAGTCAGAGTACTCTAAGTATTCGTATTCCAATAATACCAATTCTATCCCGTAAGTTGTAGCCCACCTTTGAGGTCGTAAGAACGACATTTACACATTTTGATGACGTAGTCTGCTCGACACTTAAGTAGGCAGGCAGATTTCGTGTATTTTGTAAACCCTTCCAAATACTTGTCTTCGCAAGCCGTCTTGAACGGACGAGGCAAGTTGTGCATCTGTAAGTGGAACAGATAAGCACAATTGATATATTTGCGTCACACATGCCAGTGATGGACAATCCTACCAGTCCCATTTCATGGCAGATGCATGTGAAACCAAAATTTTTTTGCTAAAAAAAGATGTTTCTCAGAATAAAAATCTGTTTTTCGAAATTTGAGACAGTGTCAACAGTCTCTATAGCTAGCCTATTAACGGAAACAAGTACAGTTCGACAGTTGTGCTTTTTCATAGAATTCTGGTTGATGTACATGATGCTGGCCAAACATACCACTTCTTTTCTAAGACCACAAAAAGTATGCGTCCCTGGCTGGATGGCAATTCCCAGTTCATTGATTAAAGGTGGTTCTTCCTGGTCATGTACCATTACTTTAAAACCAGACGAGTCTCTGAGGGAGCCGTAGTATTGGTCTTGTTGGACACTTAGTTGTAGACGTAGAGCATAGTCAACTCCAGCACGACGAACGCGCAGTAAGGGATGACCATTTCTTCCTAGAAGTACACGAAAAGTAAAGCATGTATAGAATAGAAAAGTATTGCCGAAAAGATACCTTACCGTCGTCGTCGACGGTGCTGATACTACTACATTGCTAGTCTCCTTCGCAGCACAAGGGGACTACTACATTAATTGCTTGCTGTTGCACTTATAATACTGCTGTTGCTATCGCTCTACTGTATGCCTGCTCTTGGTACTGCAACTGCTATAATAACTAAAATGAGCTAAGCTACTCTCCTCATAGCTACTCATTCCTGTTGGTGTCGCTACTATAAAAATCTAGCTATTCCTACCACTCTGCCATCGCTACTTTTACTGCTTTTACGTTTTCTGCTCTCAATTTCAATCCAAAATAAATGTTGCTAGTGCAGCTGGTGCCACTCATTATGCTGCTGCTGTTGGTCCTGCCTATTTTTACTGCTATACTACGTATATTCGCCTTTTTCCTCGTGTCTCACGCACAACATATCTTGAGAATCACGCCGTTTATACATTTCTAAAACCTCTTATTAAAGTCGTCGCTGACAAATACCTGAATTAAAGGTATAACATAACCCAAACTCGGTGATAACCGCCGTAAAGTTCTCTGGACCACATGGCTGGGACTTCCATCGACATCTCTTGATCATGTGATCAATACGATGGCCATGAGTGCGAACAAATTCTGCAAAGTCAAATGTCTCATCAAAGTCAAAATCTGCTTCATTGTCCAGCATATCATCAGTGACTATTGTACCAGACTTTTTGCTTTCTCGACGTTTTCGAATGTAGTTCATGAAGTTGGGAATCGGCGAGCGAGCAAACAGGACCTCTTCTTTGTTGTCTATGTATTTTTGTGGTGCCAAGATTGACATCACCTGCATGGAGAAATAGAAAATGGTAATTAACTTCAATGAATAGGTCTTGCGAGATCTAAGGTCTATCGTCGTGGACTTTGGCAAACACGCCCGAAGAGTGGGGAAGGGCTGGGAAACTTAATACTTATTAGCTGGCTTCTTTGTTTTAAGTATTTTGCTATCGATTTTTAAATTATTGTCCAGCTGGAGACCATTTATGTCAACCTATCCTTTTGGCGTTGTGTACCTTAAGGGTCACCTCTGTATGGCTTAAATGTAATTACTTATCTAGTATATTTGTCCAAGTACAGCAGTCTGGTCTTTGGGGT
This sequence comes from Stichodactyla mertensii, assembly GCA_011800005.2. Lineage (NCBI taxonomy): Eukaryota > Metazoa > Cnidaria > Anthozoa > Actiniaria > Stichodactylidae > Stichodactyla > Stichodactyla mertensii. The sequence continues at coordinate 23,192 of JAAAQI020127912.1, read as the reverse complement.
GTTAATTGATTTACACTCATTATTGTAAATTAGTAAATTCGGTGTTGGAAGTTAAATGGCCTAAAGAATTCACTTAAATTCTGATGTTTGTCACTGGCTTGTGCAGAAAATCCGTTACTGACTTGTGAATTCCTACCAGCCGTCCATTATGACGACTTTTGACAGAGAAATATGAAAAAAAAAAATGAACATTTTGTTAAAAAAAAACACATACCTTTTCTCCAATCGTTCCATTGATCAAATAATATGGAAACAGGTTAAAATTGCAGATAGTCACAGCAGGAAAAGCAATCTCGTCCAGAAACTCCACCTGCACGCTGGTGGTGATTGGATGATCAATGTACTTCTGAATGCTCTTCCTACTCTGGAACGTTACCATGCCAATGGCACATAACAGAATTATTAGCCAGATAATACGACGAATGAAAGGCCCGTCTGCCTCGAATATGAAACGAAAGCCATGTAGAGTCAAACTGTGAAGAAAATCTTGCCACATTTGGAAAACAGTCCTACTTTCGACATCCTTATCGTTGTCGCTTTCTTCTGCATCGTCATCTTTCTTCTTGACAGCATCTTGGGATGCGGAACACGACATCGTTAAGCCTGACTGAACCAAGCCAAAATAGGTTGTACTTGGACCCAGTTGAAGATAAAAAATCTCACGGATAAAAATGATTGGGTGTTCCCTGATCTCAAGACTCTCCTGCAAGCCTTTATCACGTTGAGCAAGGATTGCAGACTTTTGGTGGTAAAGATTAACCAGATCAGTGCACATCCTTAAAACTGCTTCCGATAAACCACATTGGCATTGAAATGGTGGGATTTGTCATCAGAATTCTGGCAAAACAAACACAGAAAGCCGAAAAATCGATCACAAGAATTTAACTAAGCTTCCTCGAGTAGAATTCACTTGAACCGGAACTTGGTTGTCACTTTAGTTTTGATATTAGCTACGTGTATTTGAGAAACTCGCGCTTGTTCCTGAACTCAACGTATTAGAAAAAGTGAAAATATTTTGGCAAAACAAGCTCAATGTTTGCTCCGAATTCGTTTTCTTCTCCGTTTTTTTTCTACTTGATTTGAATGCTGTGTTATAACTTAGTTCGGAATGTGAATCCAAGCATCAAATATACAAGCAACATTTCCAGGGATGACTTACTTCTGATTGGTCCGTCAATCCAAGCGAATGGAGTTATCATTTGGTCTGCTTGATTTGTGTTTGTCTGTGATGTAATGTACAGTGTAAATACTGGTACCTGTAAGGCGGTGGGAGTTTTGACTTTTCACAGAGTTTAGTTTGAGTTAATATTTTTCGCTAGTCATGACTAAAATTTAAACCAACCTAAAACTAAAAGATTTTCCAACAAATGCTTTTCTTTTCCTGGCGGTAACCAAAAATTCATCAATTATTCATAGTGCGTTTGACTTGTCACTCTGGGGGCAATAAAATCTTATAAACTCAACTTCTACAGATTCACTAGAATTATGGTTCATTTACTGAACCCGGGGCTTGTTTGGTAATGACAGTTAAGTCGGTGGATTGGAAAATCTACGTGAGAAAAAAAGATTTATTTCTTCCGCTATAGTTTACTCCCTTTTGTTCAACAAAGTAAGTTTTTGGGTAATTTCCGTTCAGAAGTTTGAAAATCGGTCGAAAATCAATCGTCTTTCGGCCCTAGTTCATTTGTACCTGAGTTTACGTTGTTGTAGTGGTAACTGGCCTTGCGGGTTTTTCTCCAGTTTTCCTATCGGACTCTCTGCTACAGTAAATTCCACTGCATACAGGTGTTTGACGAACCACGCTCTCGTAATGCCACTGTCAAATCTCAATTATAATTCCTACTATCTTCACTATATAGACGGTACATGGCGTACGCCTACAATAGGGTGGACCAGTGAAATAGATTTTGAAGCATGTTTTGCTCACTGCTTCATGTGTCATACGAAAGCTAGTTCCATATCTTACGTAGCAACAATTTTGTTGTAGTAAGAGCTGTTTTAACAATGATGTGTTTTGTTCATGGTTCTTTCTGTGAAGACGAGATCACGTAGGATGACAGTAGCGGTTACGACTCGAAATCAATTGAAATGAGAAATGAGATTATAGATTGTAAAACGGGAGGTAGATGTTGTGTTATTGTGATGGGATAATTAAAGTGCATATAACAGTTCGCTGGATTCCTTTTAAAATGAAAGTTCTAATCCTTGAAATCATATAATCACAAGATTTTTTTTGATTTTGTTGCTTCTTTTTTCATGCGTTGAAACTTCGCGAATAGCACGCAAATTCCGCGCCACTCGGGGGACTGGGACTAGTTTCTAGTGACGTCATTCACGGGACTCGCTCTTTGCAGACGTAAAGAAAACACTATCACTTGTCACAAACTTGTTACTTTGGAAGCGAAGGTTTGCCATTTTCACAATTTTCTAGTACTCTCCACGTAAACACAATAGTTTTCTTCAAGGAATGAAGGCAAGAAGTCCCGTGAATGACGTCACAAATACTAGGACCCAATCTCCTCCTTACAGTTTACCACAGGGAGTCCAATTAAGGTATTTTTGGCAACTTTGAGCGTCAAAAAATATGCCTTAAAAAATTAATTTCGAGATTTGGACCATCAAAGATGTTTTATTCGAGCACGGACTATCATTTTAAAAGAAATTAGACAGCAGCATAATGAATAGTATGCAGCTTAAGTCAATTGAGGCAAAGTGAATAAAATGAGATAGGATGGAAATTGAAGAATGAGGCAATGAGATGTTAGGGGACATGCTAGGGAAATAAAGAAACAAGAAATCCATAAGCTAAATATCTCAGTCAATCTAACTTCAACATAGCCTTCCTATAGTTTGTCCTCTCAAGATGCAACGTGATTTGAGTTTATTCGGATGTGTTGGCGTGTTCTCTCCCCTGCACAAGGCTCAGTTACTCTAGATTTCCTCCCTCCGTACAAATCAGCATTGAAAGTGGAGAGACTTTTATTCAGTATTGAACTGAATGTAGTGGGTATTTTACGTGTGTGTAAGAGGGAGTGTTTCTTTCCGTCTCTTTTTCTTCTTCGACCTTTTTCTTATAATTATGTTTGTGTTCATGATCACAATAGTATGGCGAGTACCAACCGCAATCTACCCTTCACGAATTACAGGGTAATGCAACCCAAAATCCAAACATGAATACAAACAAAACTGATATATATAAAGACTAAATAAACGATGGATAGCTGCACTTGAAGGCGGACTGTTGTCCTGCTGGTACAACGTGCACTCCAGAAAGCATGGCGAACAAATTTTATCTTCAGTTAAATACTCGTTGTCTTCAGTCCCAGAAATCATAGATACCAGTTATAATATCAGGACTTGCAGTCCTGAGGAAGCTTTAAAAAACATTTCATATATAAAATACATTAATATTAGATGGACCTTAAACGAATTGACTACCACTAGAAGAAAATACAAAAGAATTGTTTAGCTCTTGTTTTTCTTCTGTTGCTTGAACCGTAGTCTCTTTATCCCTGTAGGAATAAAAATAACTCGATAATTTTTCATTGAAACGTCTTGTTCAGAACTGACACGCCAGCTTTTGAACAAGGAGACTTCCCAAGGAAGAAATTGTTAAAGTGTGTCGTCTACCTGAGCATAAAACAAGCAAAGAACTTTTGAGGAAAACTTTTTCGTGCAGATGTAGTCTCCCTGAAAAACGGCTACGAGAGAGTCTGGATGTGGCTTTGTGTTCTTCCTTTGAGCGTGACACTGACACTAGAAATTTGCTCTTTGACCTCAAGTTCTACATCACAGTGTAACTGTATCCAGATAGTCGCTTCTTCACAACGCCGTTCTTTGTTGGAGGTGACGTGTCATCGCTGACTCTCATGTCATTCTATCTACGAGACAAACTCCTCAATAATCAACAGTGAATAGGCATTCACAATAGACCTAGTAACATAATATTAAACTCTTCACGCTGATAGGTTGAAAATTGAAATATGGCTTTCCTTAAAATCTATCTTCCTCCAAAAAACTACTTAAATTTGAAGCTCGCATGAGAATTCTTGTATTTGCAAGTCGTTTAACAGGGATTCCTTTACAGCATGAATAAAACAATTTATTTTTAACATGAAAAATGTAATTTGGAATATAAAGCTTCGGATGTGCACTGAGGTTCATTGTGCTATTGTAACAGTTAAAATCGCGCTGAACTCGCGTCAATACCAATGCATTATAAAAGACAACGCAAAACTCGATTTTTCGGAGAATGATGGAGCGAGGAGAAATACTCGACAAAAGGTTTCTGGGACTTGAGAGCTGGGCTTGCATTGAATTGAAAGAAGGGCTAAAGCATAATGTCCTTTTCTTGACACATAGTTCTCGTCTAGTCTATCGTCTGAATACATCACATTCACATTCACGCAATACAATAGTGACCGTATCGTATTGCACTTCTTGAATAACATCTCCTACCCCAAGGACTATTGAAAGCTGTCTGGCCGCGCCTCGAAGCTACCGCGATTACTCTAAACCAAGCTAAGTTGGCTCTTGCTTCGAGAGGCGGTCGGCGATTTGGTCCAGCATCTTGGTGAGTAGTGCGTGCAGCATTTCCACCAGTTTGGACCTCTGACGAGGCAATCCCTAGCATTATGGCTTCCCGTACGTGCCTTCTTCTTCTAGGATTTCTATTTGTGGCTGTAGTTGCTCAAGGTAAGAAGCTTTTGCCCTTTTACGCGTTCACATTCCATTAATATTCCTCTTAAAATTGAACTTAAAACTTTATTATATATGGTTAGAGTGCACCTTACATCGCTATACTGTACATACCACTTGCAAACGAGCTCAAACCTTGGTTGAAACGCTATAAAGCGAACATTTAGACCGCTAAAATGGCATAATGCGTCTTCCATGTACGACAGCTAAGAGAGGGGTCAGCAATTAATCCATCCATAATGGATCCATTTTTCCATACTTGCTACAGACTAAAGTCACAATAAACGCGAACCTGCTTTGGCTTTACCAACTAAAATACGCATCCCACAATTTTGAACGTCAATGAGTTGCATTTGATGCTCATATTTCTGTAAATTCATTTCGTGTTGCCGACTCGTGCAAAGGTTCCATTGATGATGGGATCAGCTTTCAGGTCGAATTGTTTCGAGTTTCTTTTCAATATTTTCCTATCTTTTAAGCCTTTTGTCCTCTAGATATATTTTTCTTATCCTGAAAATGTTGTTTTATCTTCCTGCACAACTTACAAGTCCTGCAGAGATGGTAAACTCCATTTGAAAGTATTTTAGATATTCGTGTTTCACAGCGCCGATTTAACGATTTATAAAATCTCCCCAAATTCTTCTGGTAATACAGTTTTTTATAGTTCTATATGATTATTCGGTGTAGTTTCCTTTCCTTTCCTTTGGCTTTATTATAATTACAAACATACAAGAATCGAATATACAAGGGTCTATTACTAAGCACTAACAAGGGTGTCTTTGTTCAGGTCAAACGCTCGTCAATGATTAACTAAGTTGGACTTGCATCGGAAGTGGTATTTTTAGCCAAAGAATGCAGAATGAACTTCGAAAGAAAACTCGGCAAAATTTGATTTGCTTAGAAGACAAAAATACTACCAAAAATAGAGGCAGAAATATCCTATCCGTTAAAATTACTAATAACCTAAAATGTCCAGATTGTATTTAAAAACCACGCGAAGTGGCAAATCCCCAAAGAGCGTACGAATGCAAAAAGAATACATCATCATCGTTGTAGCAGTGTTTCTAATCTTGCGAGTTTTATTTCTCTGTCAAAGATGGAATATTGTTGATATACAAAAGAGAATTGTATGCGGTGAGCATTGATGCCATGGAGGACAGCTTGCGGCTCAGTCTGGACGTAATGCGATATCGATGAAAATCCTTTTGATAATATTATATTCTTTTAAAAACTATTTACGTATAGTTAAAATCAAAAAGTTTGGTTTCAAAATTTGGCATGGAAAGTTTGCTTTATTTATTGAGAATTTTATTTGCGATGTTGGTTTTTACACACTCGTGTAAAGAACAAAAATTCATTATTGTTTTCCAAGATGGCCGACATACTTTATGTGTAGTTATATTTTCTTGAACTCTGAATATTCCTCATCAATTCTTGATAAAAATGCAACAATCCGCTTGTTCATGAATAAAGGTTCAAAGGATTCTTTAATATTCGTTCTTCAGTTGACAATTTCCGTGAATCTATAGCAAAACTAGTTAATTTACATGATATATTCACCGTGATAATTTTACCTAAAAGCAATTAACAACAGTACGGAATTCGCTATCAATTCAAGTGAATTTTGAGCCTATTGTTGTCCTGCAAAAACCAAGTTAATTTTTTTCCCCGAAAAACAACATTAAAATGTGTAATAGTAAAATCGTTGGAAGGATTTTCTCTTCAACTCTTTTATTTGTGAAAAAAGCATCTTAACCTAACGTATTTTTTGTGTACGAAACTTAGAATAAAATGCCAAAATTCTCAGGGATTCGTGAGAAAAGCTTTTAAAGAACACTTTTTCCCACGTTAGGAGTTTGCGCATGCGTGGATGATAACACGTGACCTAAAGGACTTCGAGGGTCATCCTCATCACGCTAACGCTGCGAGCAAATCTATCAATAAATCTTCGGCATACGTTTAGTTTTTCACACCAGAATATGCGACTTAATACTAGATCTCCCTCAATGTGGAGGGAAAGCAAAAGACAAAAACAAACAAACTAATGGTTCCTTGTCCCAGACCATACAAGTTTGGATACTTGACACGGACATTTAAAAACGTAAGAGTCTGGGAACATGGCTATTGATGTTTGTATACTGGGCCTTGTGTGGCTTCCAGTCTTTTCTTCGCTGGAGAAAAGAATTGAAAAATGATTGGATTATGACGTGATCAAGGTAAGAAATGTCACATAAAACTGAAAAACCATTCGTTACTGAACACTGCTTGCTGCTTCATAGCTTTCTTTTCTTTTTTTTTTCCACAAATAAGGCTGTTATAAACTTTTTTGGCTGTATTAAGGGAATTTTCATTACTTATGCCTGGGGGGATGGGCTGGAGGAAAATTGAAAATAATTCACGCTTTCCCCCCCCCCCCCCTCCCCCCCCCCCCCCCCCGTTCTCCTCAAGTTCTCATAAAGAGCCCCCTTATGCCTCCCAAAAATGGCAAAGCCACCCCTCCCTCCCCCCTCACACACACATGCTCCTCGTACCACGAATAAGCTCCTCGCTAAAGTATATTCCTTGTCTGTAGTTTTTCAAGACCCCCCTTAAGTAAAAAATTCAAATTTAAACACCCCCTTCCTTTTTTCCCTTTTTTCGAGACTTCCCCCCCCCCCCAATTTTCCGCCAGCCCCCTTCCCCCAGACATAAATGATGAAGAGTCCTTAAGTAAGTAATTTAGCACTAACTGATTATTTTCTTGAACATAATGCTTGATTGATCATTTTTCTTTCCTATCTTTTTTATCTTTTCAATTTTTTTTCTCCATGCATGAGGCTCGAAAAAAGCGTAATTTTGTAAATAATGAATAATACTCGTAATATAGTTTATTGATTACGTGTTTCAAGATTCTTAGCCTTTTTATCGTGCATGTTTAAGAGCATCTTTAACCCGTACTTTGATACTCTAGTCATTGAATGTGGGTTTGCATAATGTTATTTGAACCGTCATCTGTCGGTAACACTGAAAATTTCAGTAAGAGTTTTGTATCCTGGTCAAAATACCATGGTATCATGAGTAAACCAATTTGTTTATCAGTCATTAAGGACCAAACAAGTGTGAAAATTCAACGCTAACCTCTCTTGTTTATCATATCCTAATTTCTTTTGAATTAATCCAATGAGAAGTGATTCGACAGACCTTACCATGGCCAGAATTCGTTTGAATGGCCATTGAAACAATAGGTTCAAGTTGAGGTTGAATTCGACGAAATTCAGAGAATGTAAACTTGTTAACTCCAACCTCGAACTGAAGTCATTGTTTCGAAGTGCTTCTGGGAAAGTCAATTCAGTATAATTTTATTTGTTTCTATGGTAGCAAGTTTTGTGTATCTTTGGCAACGGATTCTTGTTTGTACTGGTGGTAAAACTGTATATGAGACAACATTTCTTAAATTTTCCTTGAATTTGTTTAGAAAAATTGGCACTTACATTGGCATTAACAAACGAGGACTGCGTAGCCTTGTTCCCAGGCTTCCCACATTTTTTGAAAATTGAAGTGACTGTCTACAATGTTCACGTGACAGAAACTGATTGGCTAGTGTCTGAGGGTACCGACAGATGACATGGTCCAAATATAGTGTAATTGGCAGAGGTAACTTAGCCTTTAATTAAAGCGAGGGTATATTGGCGGTTACTATGGCTTGTTAATTTTGAACAAATATTCAAATTATTGGCGTTCAAGTGACCGCCATGTTCGATGAGGAATTGAACCAAATATTTGTCGTTGATTGTCATAAAATCAGTCATCACGGTGACCAAGTCCTTTGTCAATTATTTCCTTTTGAAATCAATGAACCACAAAATAAAACATTTCCGCAGCCTCGCTTTGGTACAAAGGCTTGGTTACCTTGCTCAGATTTTAGCGGGAAAATGCAGTTTTTATTATTTCAAATATAAAGAAAGTGAAAGTGTTAACTTTATTTTGTTTTCTAGTTCCTTGCCCTCAGGAAAAGCCGCCAGAATGTAAGAACATGGTAATGAGCGAGTGCGTCGTTAGCTCTGACTGTCCAGGAAAAGCCGTGTGTTGCTACGACGGTTGTGTATCAAAATGCGTCCCTATTAGAAATGGCATAGGTACCACATTGGAAATCAAAATACAATATCTACATGCCTAGCTAGCTAGTTATGGAGGCACGCATGCCCCGTGACAAAGACACCGGCCAACACTCTAGATCCCTGATGCAGTTTCTCGAAGCCTTACTAATTACATTATTCATGCTGTTTTGATCCACTTTTTTTTACAATTGTTTGTTTTCCGTCCATTAAAGATTTGTTATTAACACAATGTAAGAACGTTTTTCCATTTCACGATAAAATCAATTTTATTTTTCTATAAAAATTGACTCTGCAAAAGGGTGCGTGCCACTCGTTGTGTGACCACCATCTACGGCATGAATTCATTGTTTATATATAAATAATGTAATGAACAAAAAAGGAATGTCGCATAAAGATATACCATATGCATTGACAATAAATGTGGTCTTGAGTTGTTTACGTTGTTTTTAGTGCGCTCTTTCGATGCCTCGACGCTGAAGTCCCGAAACAAGTGTACTACACACACACAAACACCATATAATTCGCCTTTCCAAAATTTATCAGAGGACTGGAAACGAACTCGTGCCGCACAGAATTGTGGGACTGAATTTGAGGACAAGATCAAAAAGTGCCGCCATCTTGCATTGGATTATGGGATTGATTTTCGGGACGAGACAGAGTTCGTGCCCAGGTCTGAACTTTCGAAAGGCGAATTACAATAACAACATCGGAAGTATTTTCAGGTTCCCTGCATCACGTGAACCACACGTACCCCGGTTCAAGAAGACATAACATTTCGTATGACTCAACAACGCGACAGCACGTTTACGTTACAAATTTGACTATACGGTTCGTTAATCTCGTTGACTTGCATAAGAGAGTATCACGGTGCTGAGACAAGTGACGGTCTCCATACGTTCCGTCTTTTCTTCTAGTCAGTCACGTTTCCTCTAAAGGTGCGGGAATACGAGCAACAAAATCGTGCAAATTGTAGCGCAACATTGTTGCTTTGCAAGTTAAAGAGCGATGTTGATCGTATTAGCACTATGTACACAACTTGTCACACAACAAAAATCGATGTTGGAAGTAGAAAGAAGTAGAAAGAGCTTTTTTTTTTTTGCAACAAGCAGTCACAACTTGCATCATCGATTTCTGTTGCGTGACAAGTTGTTTACATAGTGCTAATACGATCAACATCGCTCTGCAACTTGCAAAGCAACAATGTTGCGCTACAAGTTGCACGATTTTGTTGCTCGTATTCCCGCACCTTAAGTGTGTGTGACCCCCTTTATATAGCAACTCAAGCTCCGTGGAAGTGAGATATTCGAAAAAACCTTAAAAGCTTTCTCAAAGGTGCTGTAGCAAACACGTAAAAAGCATTCTATTACCAACACAAAGACAAAATTACTAAAAACATCCTTCCGTACCCTTGTTAAAAACAACCTCAACAAATGAGGTGTAATAACTATATTCTATTTCTTTTTTCATTTTTTAGAGCCAGTACCAACATACCAACCCATTGTAAGTACCATTTTGTTTCCGTTGTTGTTTTTGATGATGATGATGATGATGATGATATGTTGAAGTTAGTGGCGGTTCCTTGGTGAGTAGGTCAGGCACCTAACGTTACTTGAGCTTTACATAATAGTTCTCAAACATCGTTATCCTCGAAGTACGTTTTAATTTTGCTAGATGTCGCGATCACCGGTCGATATATCTTAGTCAACTGATCGACTGTGATCTATTTCAACTGTGTTCTAAATTGTGATTGCTTCTCTTTACAGAAAGGTCAAAAAGGAACCAATGGTCCTCCTGGAGATGCGGTAAGAAATAAACTGAATAAATAGAAAAATCAAAAAGGAAAGTTAGCGCTAAAAATATCCCACGCAGAATGAACGAGTGAATGGTGACCGAATGTTGTTCACGTGTTCTTGGAATACATCTCATCCCCATAATCTCCAAGTTGAGATTTAAAATTAATATATAAAAGAAAATAGATGAATAAATGGAAAGCTCAATTTTGAATAGGACTGTCGCTGTCTGGATGTCCTCACTGAATCCCTGTTTTTTGCTCTTACAGTTTTTGTGTTACTCTGTTCTGTTCTTTATCTTGTCAATCTCTTATGCTGCTGCAACCATTCTGTCTTGTTTAGGGAGATCCAGGACCAGATGGAGAAAACGGTCCTCCGGGCCCACCAGGATATGCTGTAAGTCGATGAAAGTCAGGTTTTTGATGATACTATCATATGAACCTTGAATTGTAAAGAAATTGTTTTCGATTCAACTACTTTAACCAGTCTTTGTTGTTTATACGTCAATCTTAGGGAGTAGTTGGACCTCCTGGTGAACCAGGTGATGCAGGACCAAAAGGACCCGAAGGTCCTCAAGGTCTTCCAGGTGGAGCCTCTCCGGTAAGTCCAGTTAACTTTACAGTTGTTTTCTTCCAAATTAATGCCTGATATTATCACCTTCATTTTCCGCCGCATTCCTTCACAATTTTAAAGCCTTTCCTCAAGAAGACAACAGTTCCTGACTTTATTTTCCATGCGGAATGTTTTCAAGTCTGTTTCCAGCATATTAACGCCTGATATCATCACGTTTACTTTATTTTCCTCCGTATTGCTTCACCATTTAAATCCTTTCCTTCAGAAGATAACGGTTCCTGACTTTGTTTTCCATTAGGAGTTTCTTCCTTTCTGCTTTGCTAACTCTTCAAAGACGGAATTTTAAGCCAGTCAACTGATATTTCACTTACCTGCGAGCAGCGTCTTGTTTTCCCTTTCTTAACAACAAAAACGGGAAAGGTGAAGGACTATTGAAGTATTAGAAGTTTTGAGTGAAGCAGTTAAACTCACAAATGGCAACAGAATTGAAATGGAAATTAACTATTTTCTGACTCGCTTCTCCTCCAAATGTTAATGGCATATGTGGTTTAATGCGACTTCTGAATTGTTTGTCATTCAATTGCCTTACAGGGTGGACAGAAAGGACCAGATCCAAATGACGCTGGTAACATCAAGGGAGAGCCCGGTGCTCCTGTAAGTGAACCGCACATCATTAGATGATTGTCTCGCTTTTGTTTAGGCTGCAGCTTGTATCTTTTACCACACTACTTAACACCAAAGCACCAACGTCATATCAGAAACGCTCCATAAATCGCATCATTCCACACCGCACACCATGTTGGTTAATAGTCACATTGCCTGATTAGATAGCACGATTGTGTTTTTGTTAATTGCGCGCAGAGAAAACGGTATCTTGTATGCCTTATACCACTACGCTTCAAAGCACCACACATCGAATCAAACCGCTCAACAGTACACCGCAACTTGCATTGCATCGCATTACATTACATTGCATCGCATCGCATCGCATTGCATCACGTCACATCGCATCGCATCGCATCACATCGCATTGCATGGCATCGCATCGCATCACATCGCACCATATCACACCATATCACACCACACTCACTACACCTCCCCTCACCACACTACACCACATCACACCACGTCATGACCACACCACATCCAATCCCATCCCAATCCCATCCCACACAATCGCATTAATGTACTCTGTTTATGTAAAGGTACTTTTATTGATCACCGTTTTCATTTTCTTTATTCAACAAGGGACCACCTGGATCTCCCGGTCTTCCTGGAAAACGTGGCAATGACGTGAGTTTTTTTATGCAATCGTTTTCTCAATTACTTCCATTTGAAATACCTAAACTACACTCATTCCAAGAAGAATGACGTTAATGACATATGGGCAATGCATAACAATGTGGTTTAGTCAAATCTCGCGGGGTCAGGTTACATTTTTTATGGAGGGAGGAAAACCGGAGAAAAACCCACATGACAAGGTTGAAAACAACACTTTAGGCACACTAATTCACCAATGGTGTCCGCAGGGATCAAACCAGGGATCGACCTGTAGGACTCACAGTGAGAGGCAAGGGTTTTATCGCTACGCCACCTATCGCGGCCATGTTGGTGGTATTTAACAAAAGATTTTATCGTTGGTATTTATGAATATTTTGACAATGAAATGAGCCTTACCCTGCAAAAACGAGTCTTTAATCTAGACGTACAGAGATATTTTGTGAATTCGAAAAAAGTTTATCGTCTGGTGGATCTGGTGTTACTCATTAAGTTTTCTAAATCTCGAACTGATATCTTTCCAATTTCTTTTGATTGCAGGGACAACGAGGCCAGCGTGGAGAACCCGGAATTCCTGGTAGCGTTGGCCCCACGGTGAGTAAAGCACAATCCGTACAAACTGTGAGCCAGTATCTTTTGTATATTATCAAAGCCTATACATGAATGTTTTTTGTTCTTTGTTTTACCTTTAGGGAAGACCCGGTATATCAGGACCACCCGGTACACCCGGTATCAATGGATTCGATGTGAGTACATGGTATTTATGAATGATTATGTTGTCCATGGGGCACTTTTCATATTTGATGTTACTTTGAGATATATTGATACCCGTCATCTCCGTTACCGCGGTAGCGTGACCGTGAAATCTGTTCTCAATTCAGAGAGCAGACGAAAATGGCATTGATTGCTGGAAAACATGATCTAACCAAACGATTTCTTTTGTTACTCTCACCAGGGACTCCAAGGAGAGGAGGGTCCGAAAGGAGAAGTAGGAAGAGACGGTCCTCCAGTGAGTAAAACACTCAATTCTGAAGACATATAGTTAATTCACTTAACGTTGTCACTGAAAAAAGACTAAAGCCTAAAGCTCTCAGAGCGGAAGCATTATTTTTTCACCGTGACATTGTTACAATAAGAAACTCACTGTATGCTTGCAAATTCTACAATTTGGACATATATTCCTTAATTCTTAGATAGTCTACAGGGAAGTTTGTTGGTAAACAAAAGATAAATGAAAGCTTTTAGGCTTTTTTCAGCGACAATTTTAATTGAATTACAATCCTTGCCAAAAAGACACGGAGAAACGTCTCGATCAAATAACATTGGATGGGGGAGGGGAGGGGAGGGGGGATTGGTCTGGTATGACGTAAACAATTTTGCAATAAAAACATGGAATCGTGCTAAGACTTTTGGCAAGGAGTGTAGATAGATTCTCCATCTGAAATGATGATTGCGCATTTGAATCTCAAATTTTGTAAATAGAGTGGTTTTGACAAAAACGGCCATGTGACACCTGCATAATGAAACTGGGAAGGGAGGAAAGGAGGGAGGTACCCTGGTCATCTTCAAGAACCCCTCAATGCAACCTCAAGCTTACATTTATCAGCTTTAAACAAACATATCTCGGTGATATTTTTTGACATCTAGGGAGCTGCTGGATTGCCTGGCATACCTGGAGAGGTTGGATTCAAAGGAGAACGCGTGAGTTGAGCTTCATTTTCTTGAACTGATGAGTTCATTAGATTATAAGGCCTTGTAGATGTGTACCTTGTGGTGATGACATGGTTGCTTTATCCTTCTAGGGTCCAGCGGGAATGAAAGGCAGGAAGGGAGACGAGGGAACTGCGGGAGAGAGAGTAAGTTATGTGTTTAAAATTGCTTGGTTTTTTAAACGATTGCTTAACAATCCAAAAAGCCGTGATAGAAGTCAGATTTTTGCAGTTTTTATTCCAAACTGAAAGACTTTCTGCAAAAAGCAACTTCGTTCAGGAGCGGATCCAGGATTTTTCCAGCACCCGTGAAAGGCACACTATGGCAGTCCGAAGGGCACTTCCTGTCTTTAGGGGGTACACCCGTAGTATTTGCGAACGAAAGGGGCACAGTAGTAGTGCAGAAGAGGATTTTCCTGTCTTTGTTTGGGGGGGGAGGGTAATTGTACAGTCCAAACACCCTCCCCTTAAATTCGCTCCTAGCGTTTAAGCGCTTTTATTATTCATTCAAAATATATACTCGTTTCTGATTGGCTGAGGACCCCTGGTCAATTCTCCATGACCAGACGTCATTGTCCTACAATTTTTTTGGCTGTACTCTGGCGTCAAAGCGCGTCTTGTAAACACCGTATTAAGTAATAATTCAATAAGGAAAAATCAGTTTAATCATGTTTTTAATGTTATATGTTTTGAATGAATAATAAAACAGTTATTGGATTCGGTTATCGTATGACATGAAGAATTATGCAGACCTCAAAGGCTGTTATCAGCCACCTCTGTCTGCATAATTCTTCGTATCATACTCAGCTTCATCCAATAATTGCTTATTATCTTGCCACGACTTCACCAAAATAGCTTCCTTAAATCGTCGTCAATGTCGGGAAAAATTAAACCCCAGAAAACGTACCACGTATGGAGTTGTCTGGGTCCTCAGAACTAAGGAAAGCATGGATAACAGAGTAAAGGATTGGTTTATAAGAAACCAAGTCGATTAATAGACGATTTTGATTAATCATTTGTTTTATTATTTTTCCAAGGGAACTCTCGGACGACCAGGAACGCCTGGATTTGACGGAGCTCCCGTAAGTACCAAATCACTAATCAATGAACTAAGGGAATCATGCCATATACACTTATTTAAAAAAAAATACGTTATCACAGCCAAAAGCAACAAGCGACAAGTTGAGACCAAAAGCAAACGTCTGTGGTCAGGATATTAGCTGAGTTTACGGACGTACATTTGATCACTCGAAGATATCTTGGGTAGCATAGCAGCCTGCCAATGTAAAAAGTCTAAAATGATCGCCTCTAAAGGGATGAATTACTGAATTACGGCCTTGCAGCCTTGGCTTGTTGGGCTTTTGGCTGTGACAACGTTTTTGAAATAATTGTACATAGGGGAACATGTGAAACATGTAGAGTTCGGTAGCCAAGTCTACGATTTAATGGGCTTGAAGGACAGTGACGACCTCTTGCTTCAGTTTGCTGTCTTCTTTTCTACCCAACGGGGGAAAATACTTGAGATGGTCGGACATTTTTTGAAAATCTCATCATTCGTGTTGAATTTTTGTCACGCAGGGACTTCCTGGACAACAAGGACCTGTCGGCAAACCTGGTTTACCTGGCCCAGCCGGTTTACGAGGACCTGTTGGACCTCCAGGAGAATCTGGACCAGTGGTACGTTGATGTAAATGTGGTACATTTTGCTGGAAGCTCACAGTTAGGAATTTTATTATGAAAATATACCTGTATGTCTACCTGCTTTGTCATCGTGTCGGACTGATTAGTTTTGTCCACTTACAGGGTGCCGTTGGAGCCAACGGTCCACGTGGTCTTCCTGGAACAGGAGGTGTCAAAGGAAATCAAGGTGCAACCGGATCCCGGGGTCTTCCCGGAGAACTCGGAGTAGTAGGTCCAGTCGGTCCAGCCGGACCCAAGGGCCAAAGAGGCAAGAATGGACGAGATGGAGAGTCTGGTCTTCCAGGAGACAAGGGAAATAGGGTAAGGCAACAATTCTTCATTCGCTCTTCACATCATCTCGGCCATTATTTAAGTCCTTTATAATTACTGCACATCCTCTATCAGTCAGGGACGTAGCCAAATTTTCCGAAGGGAAGCCCAAATCAAAAAACCCGCCATTTTATTTAAGCCCCGAAACGCCGAACCAAAAAAAAAAAAAAAAGAAAAGAAAAGAAAAGAAAGAAAGAAAGAAAAAGAAAAAAAAAAGAAAGGGACCCCAACCCAACCCCCCTGCCTACGCCCCTGTCTATAGAACAGTTCGTATGAGTACATGGCCGTCGCACAGCATTGATTTCAGTACAGAAAGTACACGGAACGGTATTCACTGTAATGACTGAATCATCCATTCACGACGCGTAGTTATATCGTACGAATATCTCACATCGTTTCCCATTTATTTGAAATCCGCTCCACTTATTTACTGCCGTCGGGTCCTGTTAAGCCCGGTGTTACAATTATTTGCTCTTGTGAACCAACTAACTCTTGTTTTTCTCATCAGGGTGCTCCTGGAGTCGTGGGAAAAACTGGACTACGAGGACCACAGGGTGCCCCGGTAAGTCAATATTCTACTTCTTTCTTTGCATTCTTTTAATTTTTCCGTGCATTCAATGAAAGTCCATTCCTCTTAAAGGGAGATTAAGTCCCTCTTTCAACTCCACATCTTCACTTCATGCTCTCAGAACAGTCTCTGACCTTTAAGAGGATTTTCTCGTTAACCACCATGATTGATTGGAGTACTGAGTGCGAAACGTATCAGTTGGAGCCCCCCCGGATATTAAATAACGTTTTGTGAGATTAAACTAATTACTGATTCAAATTTCTTTCAAAAAAGGGTGTTCCTGGTAATCCTGGTGCTTCTGGTCCTACTGGAGACAGGGTAAGTTTGTTACTAATAAAAGAGTTATCCTAACCATGGCAGCAACAACATATTTAACGTTTATCTCATTATTTTGTCTCGAAATTAAACTATCTTGACAGGGACAACCTGGAAAACCAGGTGCGGCCGGACACAAGGGAGAGAAAGGCGCACAGGTGAGACGTTGCTACTATACAACAACCTTTATTGATTTTACAGCTAATATATTTTATTAGACGAATTACAAACAAACAATCCACGTTATTTCAATGCAGGAAACTTGATAGAAGCTAAATATTTTGTTGTATTTTTTGGCAAAACTGTGGCACTGCAATACGTTCTGAAGACGCGTACTAAGCCGATTTCAACCTGTTTAAAACACGAAAAATGCTAGAGACACTGCAGTTTTCACCTTTGTTTACCAACTCGGAAATAACAGCATTTAAGAAAGTAAATAATTATAAAATAATTTAGATACTACTCGTGCTCTGATTGGCTAAATAGCCATGTTTCATTCGCCTGTTAACATTGTAGAATCTGTATTTTATGAAACAAATGAAATACTTCTTTGTTTTCACACTCTTTTGAAAACCTCGGCCCGTTTGTGAGAATTCTCGAGCATGTGAAAACACAGAAGAAGTATTTCATTTCTTAATTTTAACTTCCATATCTAAACAGCAGCTTGTCTTGTTTTCATCCCCAGGGAATTGTCGGTCCCGGTGGACCAGTAGGTGCAGCAGGACCCAACGGCAAGCGAGTAAGTTCAGTAGTTCTTTGCATCCTGTGAATAAAAAATAAAAATATTTCCAAAGTAGACAAGCCATCGGGCCATGACATGGGAAGCATATGACCGAGAAAAAGTGCATGTTGTGCGTGTCGTCAGTTCCGTGTCGTTACTGTATCACACTGTGCCAGCCCACGTGACTGCTCTATTGGTGGTGGGCGGTATAACTTACGTACCATAGTCGTGACGAGCACGCACTTGACTGGTATATTGATGGTGGTGGGCGGTATACTTTCGTGACATGGTCGTGACGCACGCGCACTTGATTACTATATTGATAAAAGAAGTACCAATATTTAAGCACTTGTACTTCTACAATATATAACGACTTAAGCTCATTGTTGAAAGTTTAAGACATTTTAATTTGCTAGCGCTTAAGTGTGTTTAAAAACGTATTATTTCAGGGCAAATCTGGATTGCCTGGACAACCTGGACCTCAAGGACCTATTGGACCAAGAGTAAGTAAAGCATGTTTTTTTCGTTTTGCGACGAGAAATCAAAGTACACTAATCCACATGTCAATTCATATAGCTAATTCACTTAACGTTGTCGCTGAAAAAAAGCCTAAAGCTTTTAGAGCGGAATCATGAATTTTTTTTTTTACCGCGGCATCATTATGATAAGAAATTCACTGTATGCTTGCAAATTCTACAACTTGGACATATATTCCTTAATTTCTTAGATAATTTACAGTGAAGTTTGTTAGTAAACAAATAACAGTTGAAAGCCTTTAGCCTTTAGGCTTTTTCCGGTGACAACGTAAATTGAAATAGCTATATTTGAATCAACTCCAAAGTCCGAAGATCGCTTGCATAACCACTAGACAAACTGGACTGCTACGCTTGAACAGGCTCTATGCCGGGCTCTGTCAGGCTCTGCCAGGCTTGGACTCAAACAACAAATTCCTTCGATAAGGTGTAAACGTGGTCAAGAACTGTGCCTGTTAAATCTAGTTATTTTTGTTCTTTCAAGGGACACTCTGGACCACGTGGTCTACCCGGTGCCGATGGAGCACCCGGACGAAAGGTAAGTCCAATTTTCAATCAGCTTATAATTATAATTGCCTATTGCAAAGTGCTCTGGTTGTTTTAGAGGTAAGACTTTTTCTCCTTGTGTCATAGGGAGCCATTGGACCTAACGGAAGCCCTGGGTTTCCTGGAGCCAAAGGAGATAAGGTATTTAACATACGTGTTTTGACATTCCACTCGTGTTTTTGTGAAATTGAACCGTCACATAAACTAACACAATCTTGCACTTGGTTCTGCGCTAGTACATACCAATCTTTTTTAACAGTAATAGTTCCAGAGCAGGTACCATAATCCCAACTTTTCTCGAAATTTTCTGGTCCCTAGGAAAAGTCTTTTGTCTTCATTTCAAGGTGACCTGGTAGGGTGACCTTCTTTCACGTTAACGGGACCCAACTCTCGTTCATCGTTTTGATTTGTTCTAAAGTGTGTTGTCAATAGCCTACTTCCCACTCCCCACTTCCCACTTTCCACTTCCCACTTCCCACTCCCGAGTTCTCGAAAAAGATTCACAAACGAGACGCTTTGTGCGGAATCACGCTTGGTGGCTTTTTGTTGCTTAAAAATATTTTTTTTACGAGTCACAGAGAAAGTGACTCGTAAAGCGACTGACTTGTTCTATTGTCACTCTGTGACAATAGAACAAGTCAGTCGCTTCACGCCACCAAGCGTGCTTTCAACTTGATACATATTTTTTGAGAACTCGAACGTGGGCTTATGACTTTAAATTCTAATTTTATTTTCACGGGTTCCTCTTTAAGTAGTGATCCGCGTAAGACCGATAGCGAAAGCAATAGCACCGCGGCATGAGTAGCTGTTGGAACGAGCGTTGAGCGAAAGTGTTAATCAAGTTACATCCAGATTCCTGATTGGACAAATGGTTACTAGGCGGGAATTGTGAATGTTTTATTCAAGTTATAACTGAACTACATGGCCTACAACCCCAGAATTTTGGAATAAACATTCCACAATAGCAAACAAAGCTATGGCAGAAGTTTCGTGGATTTCGTATGTGAGGAAATGATGCTCAAATACGAATTCCACCCGAAGTACACAAAACAAAAGGATATGACTCGGACCTTCCATATATGGAATATCGTTAATGTTAACGAAGTCTTTCGTATAAAAATCGTAAACTTTCTGTTTTTGACCAATCAGAGGACCGGATATTTTAATAAAATAAGCCAATTATAATTGTTTACACAGGGGATACCAAAAATTCCATTTCCGTTCGTGCTATCGGTCTTACGCGGATCACTACTTAAAAATAACATCGGCTAGCGTCTTTTAGTGACGCTGGCTTCACACATTTCTCGCCAAAACTTTCCCACATGATATGGGCCCATCTAGCCCCCAGCACTGCTAGCTTGCTGATAACAATATTTTATTCTCTTGTAGGGTTCTAATGGAAAGAACGGAGAACCTGGTCGCCCAGGAGCAAGGGTAAATTTATTCTGACAATAAATCTCGTCTTGCCATATAATATACATATTATTAACCTCGATCGCTTTCTCAGGCCGTAAGTAAGTTATGGAACCTCTTTTTTTATTGAGGGAGGGAGGGAGGGAGGGAGTTTACCACGTTTTTATGGCCCGCGCGCTACGTGTTTGGACCATAAGGCGGTAAAAAAAATTCGGTCCATAACTTAAGGTACAGCCCTCGCGCTCGGTAAATAAGGGGTTTTTATAAAATTCCTTATTGGGCAGCGAAGAATGAAAAGCAGAATATTATTCTCATATTTTTTTGTTTCATTCAGGGACCACCCGGCCAGCCAGGTCAACCAGGCCGAGAAGGAAAAATGGGAGCACCGGTAAAAATGTCATTTACATCAAAAGAAACCATGTAAAAAATACTACTTTAGGTGATATTTTTATTGCGACTTTCTTTCAGGGAGATGATGGTGTTGATGGTAAACCAGGTGCTATTGGAGAGCAGGTAAGATAGACGGTCTTCGAATGAGAATTGCGATACTTCTAGAAGCTAGTCGTACTTTTGAGATGCCAATGCCACAAAATATCGACGGCTAGTTGGGAGAAAATATATTCCGTAGTGCGCAGTTGCGCAGACTTCTCTTTATTATTTTAAACTTCTTAACAATCTTTTTTCGGCGACAAACGTGTTTAAAATCTCAAACATTTATCCCCTTTATTCATTCTCTAGGGTTCCGCAGGTAACCCAGGACCACCAGGTGTTTCAGGACCCAAGGGAGCCACCGTAAGTACAGTATTTCCAGATTTCCCTGAATTTCTATAAGTAGACGGTAAAGACTTTTTTATCCATACCAGTAATAACTCAAAACAGAAGAAACGTTACGACTTACAAAATCAAGGACGGAGCATGGGGGCTTCAAGCACCAGAATTAAAGAATACAAATTTCTTGTAACCTTAACCTCCATCCCCTGCGTTTTCGCACCTCATTATTGAGAATACTCATTTATCAATGGTATTGAAATATGCCAAGAAAAAAGCCAGGTAAAAATTAAAATTTTTAGGGTTTTGGCCGAGTGGGACTGGGCACTAGTCACCTTCAAGACCCCTCTTTATCATTATGTATTAAGTTTGAAGCTTAAAAACTGAAAAATGACATATTTTCGGTCTAATTTGCTTCTTCAGTTTATGCCACTTTTGAAATTATCTTCTAAAAGGTGCGCGCGATCAGGATGCGCAGTAGCAACAAAGATGTGCGCGGGCAGGAAGCGCAGTAGCAACTGTTCGGAACTACCTTAAAAACAAACTTTACCTGCACTACTTTGATAAGTCAGACTCTACTTTTGATACTAATAGAATTTAAACGTGGAAAACCGTTTGTCCCTGTAGACTTAAAGATCTGTTAACCGTAATTTTTGCTGTTAAATTCTCGTCGTCTTAGTTCTTTTCTTCAGTTTTTTTATTTAATTATACTTAGTTTACCCCTGGGTTAACCTCAACGGGACTTCGTTCGCCCCTAAATGCGCCTACGTTACTTTTATTATTACTTAAGTTATTTAGTTTTCCTTATATTTTAATGGCAGGCTGTTGAATAAATAAATTAAATAAATAAAATAGATTTTTCAAAGGTCTTTTAAGGTCGGACCAAAGCTCACATTCTGTATTCCTTCCTCTTCCCCTGAGAATCGAACTAAGAGTTTCCCCAACCCACCCCTCCCTTACTCACCTGCCTTATCTTGCAACGTTAATACAGCTACAACATCACACTTTATTATTAAATACTGTTTTTTGTTTTATTTTCCTTTAGGGCGAACCTGGTAAAGATGGAGACCAAGGAGCAAGAGGACCAGGGGGAACAAAGGTACCGTGTTCATATTTTGCCCCCCCCCCCCCCCTCCCAAACCGATGTCAGCGTGCTTTATTTCTCTTAAGTATAATTTGACTTTTCTGATTTGGTTGTATTGTTTGTGTTATAGGGAGAGGCTGGTCAGCCTGGTAGCCGTGGTCTTCCTGGTATTGCTGGAAAAGATGTAAGATTTTGAATAAAACTAACTAACTTCTGATATAAATAACAATATAAATTCCCGTTATTTAGTATCAATTCATTGCAAAATTCGTATAATTATTGATATAAGAAAGTAAGGAAGTAAAAGGAATTGAACTCTCTATCTCTTTATTTCTTTTTTAATTGTATTTTCTTTTAAATTTGTGGTTTCTTTTTTGTGGATATGCTTGTTTGTCTGTTCGTTCCGGGTTTGTTTTTCGGAGGGAGGTATTATGGCTTCCTCTATGGTTACTATTGTTGTTGTAAGGAAGAACAAAAAGGCGTATTATCACAGGGCCCGTGGAGGAGGAGGGGCTGGTGGTAGCCACACCACTCTTATGCCCACAGGTAGTAAAATATAGAACAAATAAAAAATTAGAAAACTGTGACCCTTTTACAGGAGAAACATTTTAGCCCCATCACTTTTAAGCTTGCTCCACGGGCCCTGTATCTGTAAAACGGCTATAGCTAAAAATGTCTGTGTTTGACGTTAAGGTATTTTATGAAATACTCTTTCTTTCAAGGGATCTTCTGGTGAGCGAGGAGAACGTGGACCAACAGGACCTCAGGGACCACAGGTAATCATTCAATAGGCAAATACAAGTTTACATACCGAGTTTTATCAGATAGAGCGGTTTTCGTTTGAGTGAGAAACGTACGGTACTGACTTACAATACGTAGACGGTACGACATGCCGTAACACTGAAATGGCTTCAATTGTTTTCCTGCGAATCATCCAATCACAACTCACGGTTACCTTTACAGTAAAGTACGGCAGGCTACGAATTTGTTGTATCGTTTCCCCACTCATGCGCGTATCAAGAAATGGCCTATTGTTCGGTTGACTTCGTTTCAAACAATAGGGATTAGCGTAGGCAAATTGAGCTTCGA
>JAAAQI020127901.1:0-14175 GCA_011800005.2 Stichodactyla mertensii | reverse complement strand
GACAGTAGATGGGTTGGAAATTCTAAAGACATAGGTGTTGCTTGAGTAAAAGACTAAGATACTGAAATAATAAGGCATAAAACGAGTGTTGTCCATGGCTAAAATCATCCCAAAACATCCCAAAGTCATTTTTAATCCAAACATAAAATTTTGTCTTCAGTTGAAGATATTTTGAATGTGAGCAAACAGAATTTTAAACAAAATTTTCTCTTTTTTAAAGTTTTAGTGATGTACAACACCAGTTTTATGACTGTTCTTACAGCATTAATAGATCCCAGTTAGGAAATAGAACTTTTCATGTACTGTATCTAAACAGATTGAGGAAAGCAGCCACCTCTTGGGTTTTTCAATGTGTTTGACACATGAAAAGTTTGATGTCTAAACTGGTCCTTCCTAAAACTAGAATAGACTTCACAGGATTGAGGCAAACCATGGTACTTGCTCCAAAATGTTTTTTGCTAAATATAAAAGCTTCAATGGCCAATGGTTTTTCTGTCATGGTTTGTTGGTACCTGTTTCTCACAATCCTGTTCATTCTATTCTTCAATGCAGCAAGAGCGACAAATGGTAAATAGAATAGGCCAAAAAATGTAAGAAAATTGGATTTGTACTTGAAACAAGTAAATAAATTTTGATGTAAGGTAGCTAAATTTGTACTCAAGTCCATACTTGTAGTATTTTAGATTACCATTTGTCATCTCTTGCATACTTTTACTCAAGCAACACCTTTGTCAGACTATGATATGAACACACCAAGCCCTATGGAGTACTGATATCAGAATATACACAACAATCTTGCAGTTTTTATTCATTTTAGGAATTGGAAGGGAAAGCCAATTGAAAATGTCTTGAAGGGAACATCAGATTGAAGAAACTGTGCACTGAAATACCATATCAATCCTGTTGAGTACTTCATTCCAAAAATTTGAATGCCAAAAATTAATTTTAGTATTTTTTAAATGCAGATAATTTAGTTTCTTTACAGCAGTGAAGCATCAAAGGATTGATAAAGTACAAACTGTAAACACAGTACTTCTATCTGATCATTGGTGTGTTCACTCATAGTCTTAGATTCAAATTTCACCACTTTAAGAATAAATGAACCAGTTTCCAGAGAAACAATTCCATTTAGAATACAGTACTGTACAAACACTGAAGCATGCAACATATGGGATTCCATCATGTGATTTATTTAGTCAAAGAATTTTGGTTAATCAAATCTTAATGGCACACTCACTCTTGAACCATTTTCTTGGAAATATCACAAGATTTTTGGGATTTGAAATAAGCAAATAAATTTCCAGGGTAATTTTCAATAACCAAGGATTATTCATCTGTTGCAGAAAGCTGTCCAGTGTTTGTACTATACAGTAGCTACCATATTTGACAATAGCCTAAAACCAATTTAAGTTTTTACATTTCCTTTGCAACTGCTTGGTATAAAGTGCAAGTTAAAATCACAGCTGCCAAAACAGAGGAAACAAGTATTTCTGCACATCCAATTGATTGGCCAATTTCAAATATGGTAACTGAATTGATAAAAAGCCAAGGTTGTCAGCAAAATGGCCTCTCCTTGTACATAAGATATTTTGGTTTAGTTTTAGCTCCAATAAATATCAAGATAAAAAATAAAAGTTTCAGAAATCACTAATAAAATGAGAGTAAACTTTTTGATTGATGACAGCCTTAACTTGTTTTAAAGAGATAATTTAGAAATTGTACTCTCCAACCAACATCCTCTTGAAATTTCAAAATGAATAAAGAAATAAGATGTAAGTGGAAAATAACAAGACTGAATGCTGGTAAATCATGCACTTGACTTACCCTGTAGATGGATGTGAACCAGGAATGCAGCAGGCAAAAGTTTATTATCATTATACATGGCAATCAAATACAGTAGAGTAGAACCCTACTGTCTCAGTAAAACAATTGATTGAAAAGCAGACATTTGACGTAGCCAATAGTAAATATGTTTTGAATCAAGCCAATCGTGATTTTGGTAAAGGAATGACAATCAACTAGGATGAGATAGTGGGGTTCTACTGTAACATCAAATGCATCAATGAAAACAGTAATCATCAGGATGTACAGTAGCCTCTCACTAACTATGGTCACAAGATGATAAAGATTTCAAAATTTAAGCCAAAAGTTCAAAACACTATACCAGTAACAATGTGTTGAAAAATTGATTGGAATTTTCTATTTTGTACACCATTATGGTGAGAGAATACTGAACAAGAGCAAACAAAATCATCAATTGTAAACAATAATTCATAGAAAATATTTGTTTATGAAAAAGCTTTTTTCTTATTATGTGACAAAGTTAAATTTTTTGCATTCATTTTAACAAAAATTGGGAAAAGAGAAGATTGAATGTAAATTTGTATTTTTTTTAGTAAAAATAATTTGAAAAAGAATATTTTGTAAAGAAGGAAAAAGAAGTGCTAATGTTTGGAACATGAGGATTTTATAAATTTTTTAGGAATGTTTGCACAAAATTTTGAAAGAAACTTTTCCATGTGCATCAATAATCATTCAAATCAATCATGTCAATATCAATGGCAATCAAAATCAATCAATGTAAAACAAGTCAATCAATCAATGGCAATCAAAACAATGCAAAATAAATCAATTAATATCAAGGAAAGAAAGCAATCAATAGTTAGTAGCAGCCAGTCGTCGGACCCAGTGAAGACAGTATGTGCATAATTTACCAGCATTTAGTAAATTAGATAATTCAAAGGATGTGGTCATTTCTCATTTGTAACAAAAAGATTCCACAACCTTCAATATTGTGTGTTCTAGTTCTTAAAGTGGTGAAAAAAATCTACATACAACAACTTAATTGTTATACATAGATAGTATTCTATGACTAACAATTATTCACCAATGACAAAGTGAACATCAATCAATATTTACTTTGATCAAGTCAAGGTAAATAAGAACCAAGATTCACTGAGTGTGAGGTGAATAAGTATTTAGTATAATAACACAGGTGAATATCAGAAAAAAGCCCAAAATAAGCATGTTGGAACAATGAAATCAAGAGAAACTGTATTCACTCTTGTGTAACTTTACTAAATACATTTGTAGTAAAATCTAGTGCTAAAACTAAGAGCTTCCTCCAGTCTTGATTTTTACTAGAAAAAGAATAACAGTGTCAGTATAGTGAACATGCAAATTGAGCCAAGTCTATAGAGCTTTTAAGTTGATGTATTCCCAGGTTCAACTACTCATAAAATCTGCTAAAATAAAGCCAAAAATGTTATCCAATACTATTCTCTGCCTAGAACAATTAGAAGAAAAAAATAAGAAAAATGTTCAAGGAACTAATATTCATTTTGGACCAGGAAGATGCTGTTTTGGTTTGAGTAACATCACACTTAAAAGCTCTATAGGCTTTTCTTTTTCAATATTTATTGGTCATTAGTAACTTGTGCATGGCATTAATGCTAAATATCCATAGATCCAAAAATTGTGGCATCCTTTTCCAGTGAGTTTTCTTGGTACTTGTATTTTAATTCGGTATTCTCATTTCTAGAAAAATATTTTTGCAAAGCATTTTGAGAATAGCTAAATTTATGCATACTAAGCACTGTTTCCATGTCAAAGTAATTAGCATGAATATTCATAAAACATGCAAAGACAGGTATAAGTATTGGATTGTGGTTGGGTAGACACTAGACAAAAATGTCTGTGCATGCGTGCATTTTAGCGCGTTTCCAAGAATTCAAGAGTTTGTATGAAAAGAAATGTTCGTTTTCTCCTAGTATACAAAAAATTTCGCTGGTATACTTTTGTTGGACCAAGATATCATATAAATAAAGAACACATGTAGGAATTAGCTTAATGTTTTAACAACTGACCTTAAGTTTTGGCATTTAGTAAAGTCCAGTTGTAAGACAAGTGTTAAAGTAAAATTTGCATATTTTTACAATAGGTATGAAGATGTTTGTAGCTAATTTGCATACAGATTAGAACATGCACAGATGTTTTTCTCTAGTGTCGGTTGGGTATGAATGGGTAGCGCTACAGCAAATTCACACAAAAACAAAGAGAAGCCATTTCAGTGTGGCATATAGCATAACGTACGTGGTGTAAATTATTTCCCACTTGTACAAAGTATTTTCTAGTTCCTATTTTCTCCCTCTGACTGAGCAATGGGGGGGAGGGGGAGGGGGAGGGTAGGGTGGGAGTGTATATAACTACATGAGTTTTCAATTTCTTACCTCCCCCCTCACCTGACAAATGATGAAGGACCTTCATTTTTCATTGATTTTAAGTTGCTTTTAAATGAGAAAATTTGTCTTCAAAACTTCCAAATATTTATTCTACAGCATGTACGGAAGGAAGGAAAATTCTTTTCAACTTGTCGCAAAGTACATATCGTTTAAAAAATTTTCGCCCAAAAAATATATATAAATTCGAAACCAAATAAAAAAGAAAAAACGAGCTTTTTGGTTTTATATTAAATGTTTTAAACAATTTCCCAGTAGTTTAGAAGGTCAAACAAGAGATTTTGTGCAGTTTTTAATTCAGAAAGTCTGCCACGTGCGACCAACCAAACGAGAGTTCACAATAAAATGCTTATTTAACCCATGAAAAAACCCTGAAAACACTAAAAAAACTCGCTACAGAGGACGAAAGTAACCTTAGCTGAATGTTTTGCTAGTTTATTGTAGTGTTTGAGGATTTCTTACCGTGTAAATGTCGATGTTTGTGTCCACACATCGTATCTTCACTCGCTCGCCATCTTGTCCTTCTTGACTAGTACACCCTAAATGCATGATGGGAACACCTGAAACACAGGAAGCCCAACAGAGCTTCTATTTTTTTCTTTTTTTCTTCCTTTCTTTCTTTCTTTTTGCTAAATTTTATATTTTTACTTTTGCAAATATACGTTTTCGGCAAATTTAAATCACTAAATACTGATAAATCTTGTCCCATCAAGACGTTCCTTAGATATGTAGTATCTATTTCACCCAAGCCTGCTCCCAGTCTGACCTGTAGCTCAGCTGGTAGAGTGTCAGTATTACAAATCCGAAGGTCATGCGTTCGAATCCCAGCGAAATCGGAAATTAATTTTTCCAAATTTATTTTCAAGGGCTTTTCACCCAGAATAACCTCCTTTGTAAGCACTATAACTTTCCATTATTTCTCTAGTTCATGTATTTCATAGTGCCACGTGGTCCACATATTCATGTAGTACCTGGTCAGAGCATCCTTATTTTTGGGGAGTAGGGGATTGGGGGGAAGTAGGGTGACTGCTGCCTATTTTGTTTAACTGCCCTCCCCTCCCTACTCACTAAGTGTGTTCTATTTTCTGGGGTATCTCGGGAGTATCTTTATGACTTGTTTATAAAATATAGGCCCCACTCAATTCATATTTAGAACTGATAGTAGATATGTACTAAACACAGTCTCACCTGTCAGTCAACTTGAAAATGGTGCAATTAGGGAACTTTCATTATTTGGATGGGGGGGGGGGGGCTGGTGCATTCTGAGTTTATATTTGTATGACTTTTGATGACCCCTCCCCCTAACTTTCTCATTGTCTCTCTTAGCTCCCTCTTCTGTGGATCCTAAAAAAATGCTGCACCCCCCATTATTTGCACAAGCCCCCCTCTGATGACCTGCTGCAGACCTTGTCTGCCTTACCCTAACTCATACACTATCCTCTTATATAAGGGGAGGATCACTGCCATCATAGTAACTATGCTGCCATGATCTTTTCCTTCTGGGAGGAGGGTAGGGTAGAAGATTTGTGAAATTACAGTACTATCACTTTTGCAAATAAACATGACAAAGAAATGGAAAAATGAAACAAAAATGAGATTATTAAAGAGAAGTGAAAACCTTTGATATTTTTCTCATTTATTTTTAATTGTATGCATTTTTTAAATTCTAGTATACAGTCGAGTAAACTCCAGGTGCTTATCAGGTTACGATTTATCCACTAATCTATGTGTATTGCTTTACTTAAGTTATGAGTAGCTAGATTAAAATCTCACATGCTTGCAAAAAAGTAAATCAGTGAATTCCTTTAAATTCTAAATATTTACTAGTTTTTGAGAGAAGAGCTTAAACTACTTGGCTAGTATTTAACCCAGGTTATGAACTGCCAGTGAACGTGTGTGTGCGTCATTGTAATGGGTGCTTTCATTGGGTGTCTACAATAATGCTTATGAATTGTGTTTATGTGTGAAAAAACTAGTGTGTGCAATGAATAAATTTTGACAATTCTGACATCATTAGTAAGATTGTTTTTACTCAATATACAACTAGATTTGAGGTTGTCAGTACCTAATTAGATAGAGGGGAGCTAGTGCAAATGGGCATATACAAGTGGGGTGGTGGGCACATGAATTTAAGGTAGTTAGATCAAACAGTCGATCCAACAATTATTGTGGGAAGGGGGGTTAGGAATAGACGTGCCTACCTTAATTTGCACCAACCCTCCCCCTCCTCTAGCTACCCGTAAATATGACCACTCCATAAAAATGTTCAAAAAATCCACTCTGAGGATTAAAGATTATAGCCAAGAAAATAAAACAGGATTACTAGTTCTTAATTTATTGTGTGCTTAAAATTGGAAAATAATTGTGCTAAAGTTAGATTTACTTCCAAATTTTTTAAATTAAATTGAATTTTACTTTTATGCTTAACTGTGAAACTATTTTGCTATCTTTGCAATATATGTGCACCAGTATAACAGTAATTAAGTTCTCTGATTGGTCCATTAGTGTGTAGTATATCTTAACAGACTACAAACTGAAGCGGGCACAATGTATATTTCAGTATATATGCAAAGTATTAAGAATCTCATTAAATTACATTAATAGACACTAGCTTTTTCAACTTACATCAAGGAATATTAGTTCCAGACAATCTTAATGATTAATATGTTATAAAAAGTAAGTAGTTGATACTCAGCTTGCATCTATTGAGGATGGTCTTGGTAAGCTGCCATGCTCTCAAGCAGCTATAGAGGCAAACTAAGCCATGCAGATTTCATCTGTAACAGCCTGTGACACACCATTACTCTACTATTTGTTGTCGCTCCTGGTTTAGCTGCCTATATATACCAGTAGAGACATCCAGAACTCAATGAATGCATTCAGAGTATTGACAGCTTCTTTAAGATATAGAACATTTACACATTATTCATCTCAAGATTCAAAAGAAAAATTATTATTCTAGGAAAACAGTTTATATTGTTGATGGATATTATCAGTATATTAATTAGATGGTGAGCTTTACCATGAAAATGAAAAAAGTGCACAGCACAGTGTTATAACACTATAAAGACACTCCAAGAAAAATATCTTTAATAAGCATTACTGATTATATTGATTGCCATGTCTTGGGAATTATTTTATGACTGACCTACAATTAAGAACAAAATACTAATAAATTGCACTACATATGCGAAAATGGCTAACTAAGTAAATATTATACCAATACCATACTCAAAAAGTCTTTTTTTCACCCAAAAATTAGGATGCACCTTCTTCGAGTTCCCCCCAATTCTTTTGAATTTGTGCACAAGTAAGGTCAGGGGATAAAGACATTTAAATCAGTTTCAGACCTCACTTGCACTGCATTAAAATCAAGAAGAATTATTGGTCACTCCAGAAGGATGCTTGCTAATATGTAACTTGGATTAATTTTTGTCATTAACTATATTCTTTGACAAAGCAAAATCAGTAAATTGCTGGCTCTATACTGTAATGATGCCAAGAGAGAATTAGAGAGGAGAGAGACATTCATATGTAGAGAAATCTTTAGAACTCAAGGAAAACTCTTTTGAGTTCTCCAAAGAATTAAGTAAAGAGCCAACCAGTGTGATGTTTATATTTCTCAGAGTCACTTTTCCCTAAATTTTGATCTTGGAACTGAACTGCTCATTAAAAATTTAAGCATTTAATGTTCAGTTTTAGAAATAGAAAAATTATCGATCCTTTAATTCTCTTTTAACCCTCTTTGAGAGCCGTCCAAATACTAAACCACCTAAGAATATTAAAGTCAGAGCGATAGCAAAAATCATAAAGAAGTAGTTCTTGGAAGGTGAAGCAGACAAGGACAGGGCAACGTCACTTAAAGTCTCAAACTGAGCAATCTGAAACATGGACAGAAAAAAATAATAAAGTGTTAGCTAAAATAAAAAGTACAAATAAATAAATAAATAAAAGTTGCAGAAACATGCAGAAAGTGATGAGAGTACAAAATTTAGAAGTGTAGTGATGAACACAAGCTATGGGATGGGTTTTTCTCGCTTCTTGAAATTGAGTGCTCTTTGTAGCTCATATAAGCAGAAGCTGTACATTTGCATTTGTTTTTTAATGTAGGAAGTGAAAATAAATGTTTTTTAACATTTTATTATTATTATTTTAATTTATTTTGCTTATGAGGATGGTCATGCATGAAGCTGATGAGCATGATGGTGACGCTGATGCTGATGCTGATGCTGATGGTGAAGATGATGATGATGGCAATGATGATGATGATATATTTATTTTAAATTTAACTTACCCTGCCGACACCCCACAATTTCATTCTAAAGTTAAGCATGGAGTTACAGCTCTTGCTGAGTCGATGTTTCTTTTTGTTCTTTACTTCCAGCAGGCATTGCATCACTAAGTGAAATAACAAAATGCAATGATTAATTTAAGAAAAGGAGCATTCACAAAAAAGCATTGAGTGGAGGAACTGACATGAAAACTGGAGCTTCCTAACTATTTTATGGCATGTTCAAAGGGAGATATTGAAAAATCAAAGCCTTATCACAAGGTTAGGGTAGGGGGACTGTCACTAGTTCTAGGGATCTATAAGAAGAGTTCTTGACAAGGTGGGTTCAATATGGAACCATCCATACCTCTACCATGGCCTGGTGGAACTTCATCGCAGTAGTGTTGCAAGTCTATACTGCATGCTTCATACAAAACAGGGTCAGCAAACACATCTGTTTTACCCTCTTTCATGGTACGAATCACCTCCTGCATAAACAACACCACCAGAATTCAGAAAAAGAACAGACTTTACCAGCTTGCAACTCTGACCAGTAGGAATGAGGCCTACACAATTTTGGAGAATGTTTGGTTCCCTTGTTAAGCAAATGTATTTGCAAGTATTTCCAATTTTTTTGTTTCTCATTATTTCATTTCTAGTCTTTCATTACAGTGCCATATTTTTTATTAGTTGTGTATTGATTTATTTTGTTAGGAATTGATGTGTAATGTATCATGTAACCACATTCAAATATATATATATATATATATATAATTAAAAGTTGTTCATTTCATAGCCATGATATAATTTCACAATGGACTGCACGCTGACATGATCAAGAAGCACACATGCCCATGTGTTGAGAATTTCATTAATATTTTTCCAAATCTCCATGCTATTTCCGGCTCTGGCTATATCATAAGAGAAATGGTTCACACTTATATCGTGCATCCCTCGTGAAATGGATGCTCTCAGGAGGTTTGTTAAGAAGCTAGAGTCTCACTTGGCTCAAGAAGCTAGAGTCTCACTTGGCTACACCTTGTTTGACTCTTGCGCTTCTTTTGTGCTTAAGCAACCTGCCGCTAGCATCCATTTTACAATGGATGTGCACTAAACATGAACCATTTCTTTATTGTCATAACAACTTGTTTCATACAACAAGGCAGCCTCAAGAAGATAGGACGAATGCAATCTCATTTTCTCATCCCATAAGTACTGCCTCTTCATCAATAAGAAAAGGAGAAAGCGCACAAAATATCTATAGAGATATTCATTACTTGGAGATGACAATATTTGCAAGAAAAAGAAGACAATTGTACAGCTGTTTTGAGCCTGCAACATCTCTCCTAAATCTGTCTAATATGACTTTGATTACTTACCCCATAACACGTTTTATCAGATATTCTATCAAGCTTTTTCCTCAAGCATTCCTCGACTCTGCCTTTGCCTGGCTCAACATTACCACAGAGCTGTACAACCTGAAATAATTATTATTAAAAGTTAGAAAAGAATTTGTAAAGCAAGAGAATGGGAAAATGAAAAGAGAATCAATGAATGAATGAGAAGAGTGAAAGATTCAAGAGTATAAGGGGTGGCAAAATTGAGTTAGGGTTTCATTACCTTGAGAAGTCTTTTCGGGGGTTTATTAAGTGACAGAGGTATGAGACTGAAAGTATGACTGAAGCCTTGGAGGTTTTAGTGGGGTTAAGAAATGTTAGGTAACCAAGACCCAAAAGTTTGCCAACCCTGTATGCCATAATATATGCATGGTTTGTACAGATTCTTTGGTGAAAACTTCCAAAACTTTTTCAAAGCCTATTGACTTAAATTTCCAAAACTGCTGACCAAAAGTGCCAGCGGGCATTGATTTGCAGCAGGCAAAAAAAAAAACATTGGCGTTTCTAATTAATACAACGAAAACAGTTCTTTGCAAGGTAGGAGCTGGACAACCGACAAAAAATCCATAACTTTTCCATAGCCCAGTGGTCGAAAAAGGAATTTTCCAAAACTCCAGGTCCTGGAAAAATGCATTATCAATTTCCAAAACTTTCCAAGACTTTCCAAAACCCATACGAACCATGTAAATGGAAGACCCATGGGGAAGTAGAAAATAATAAGAGAGAAACACAATGAATGGATGAGAGGAATGAAAGGTTTACAATGACTGGGTAATAGCAAAAAAAAGATCAAGAAATGGGAAAAGTAGGAAAACAATATTACTGCATGAAGAGTGAAACATTAACCCCTTTGCTGCTTACAGGGTCAGTAATGATATGCCCAATATTACATTACCAATTTGCTTGTAGGACATGCTGAGAATGTCCTCTTTTTCAGATTTTATGAGCACCTCTGCATATTATAATCACAATTGAGCTGGATATGAATATAATTAATATTCACTGCACTTTGCATGAACACAATAGTTTTCATATGCAGTGACAAAGGAAAACAAGCTATTGCATTTATGCAAGTCAAGAATTGACAACTTTCCATACATAAGTTCAATGGTCAAGCACAAAGCTTTCCATTGAAGGTGCAAGGTACAAATTTGAATAATCCTTTGAAAGGACCTTGTAGCATCAACTGAATGCTTTGCGTTTGACTAGTGAACTGATCTATGGAAAGTGATCAATAAGAAACCCATGCATTTGTTCCACTGAACACTGAAAGATCTTTAATTTTTCACTAAAAATTTATT
Organism: Stichodactyla mertensii; assembly: GCA_011800005.2. Lineage (NCBI taxonomy): Eukaryota > Metazoa > Cnidaria > Anthozoa > Actiniaria > Stichodactylidae > Stichodactyla > Stichodactyla mertensii. The sequence goes on along the minus strand of JAAAQI020127901.1, from coordinate 2,969 downwards.
TATTTTTCTCAACATATTTTTAGCTTGGTATTTTGTCACATGCAGGTGCAAAAAAGAGTGGTTCAGCAGTGAAGGGATTGAAAATGGAGAAAATTCAAGAATAAAGTGTGATTAAAGAGATTAAAATAAGTTATATACCTCATTTTTACAGGCTTTGGAGAGAACAGGATCAAGACGATAATCTAATGCTTCTTCATGCATAACAGATCTGATATAGGCTTCACAGTCTTCAGAAAGATTCTACAAAATGACATTGAACAAAATTATTAGGAATCACTTCTTGCTTTTGTATTGTTACATAAAGTTGAATTTTTATTAGCTCACAGTTCCATCTAGACCCTTTATCTGTTGTCTCCTCAGACCCTCCCCACCCCTTGGAAATTCCAATCCCCCTCCATGGGGAAGGTATGGATATTTTCTGGTACTACACAATATCCCCTCCTCAGACCCTCCCCACCCCTTGGAAATTCCAATCCCACTCCATGGGGGAGGTATGGATATTTTCTGGTACTACACAATATCCCCTCCTCAGACCCTCCCCACCCCTTGGAAATTCTCCTCAAGGTCTTTCAAACTTACATCAATATGTTTCTTAAGGCAGCTAACCATCTGACCATCACGATGACCAGTCTTTTTACAGAATTTTTTCATGTCCAGCTTGCAGGCTCCTTGTAGTTCAGGATCTAGTTCAGAATCTAGGAATTCAAATTGAAATATGAAATTGTATTAAAATACAGTATTACCCAACTGACAATGTTGATGTTGTTAATACTAAAAAAGTGTTGATTCCTCTATTTTTTGAGGTTACAGTAAGTTTGGATTTAATATATAAATGAACAATACAAATGTTCCTTGATTTGCTGTTAATAACCAAAAAGGAACTGGAGAATCATTTACATGCAATCTTTATGATAAGTCATTATTTTTATTTTACAAAAATCAATATTTAACATGCCAGATGCTACCTTTACCAGTAACTTCTTAACTTATCCCCACCCCCCACCCCCCAAAAAAAAGTCTTTGCAAAAGAGTAAATTAATGTCAAACCTTTGTATTCTGCTTTCTGCCTCTTCATCACCATAACACGACACCTGAGCCATGAAACAATATAGTTAAGTTAAGGATTTTATTGTACTTTGGTCACATTATGTAGCATTGGCATGTTGTGTGGGAGGTTCACGGTTCCATCTCTGGCCACACCATCACTCAGGATCTTAAAATACCCGAGAAGATGCTGCTTTTGTAATTACATCTGCAAACAGTCAGACCTTCATGTGTCTCAATTGGGTAGTCCCTTTTAAACAAGAGGCATGAAATGAAGGCTGCAAGTTTATCAGTCAAAACTGACTGCCACATGTGACCCTTTACAAATAAACGCGATTTATATTCTTGATCTTCTTGTAGCAATTTTACATTTGTTTCTCAAGAAAGCATTACAGACTACTAACTTGGGATCCATCTTTGGCTCATGTTTATGTTCCTTGAGACATTTCAAGAGATCATTTGGCTCCACATTAGAACAGAAGTGCTAGAGAAATCAAGGCAGACATTTGATTAATGATAAAGTTTTGTGCTTGTCACAATAAACACACATTATGAATGGTAAATCTTTACCAAAATGTAAAACTACATATCTACATACACTAGTGCAGGTGATGTTACAGCACTACAACTATTGAATGTGTAATGATCAAGCTAAAAAGATGCTGTGCATTGGGTTGTCGGAATAAGTAAGGCCACAACAAATTGCCCCAAACCCTGCCCAAAATTCAACCAACATTTGTCAACAGAATATACGTTGCTAAATGTCATTTTGTCATGAAAAAACAACAAATGAAAAACACTCTATGTATGAGATGAGTATTTTAATACACATTTTGGAAATTTAGGAAATTTTTATGTTATGAAATTCTGTTTTTAAGCTCGCATTTAACATTTGAATGATGAACTCAACATGATAAATCTAATCATATGCAAATTTTTCATTTATCATCTCGATTCACAGCCAGAGACAAGATAGTGAGTAAAATCTATAATGACACATGTGAATGGAGTCTGTTAGATGTGTTGTTCTTTCGCTTGCTATGAGAATTTTAGTCTAGGTTATGACTACTGGAACTAAACAACACACAGACAATCATAGTTAAATACTGTATAACAGTTTAATCATATGGCAAGGTCATTGACACACTCTCGTTGGCCAACTTGCAGTGCATAACTTATAGTACAGACCACCAACCTCATTGTCTTTGCCTTGCCATATAATAAACACTTTATTAACCTCACTTTCTTGGGCTATATGCATTTTTCCATTTTTTATAGCCCATGAGCTACACACTTAGCCCATAAGGCAGTTGAAAAACATGGTTCATAAATTACAGTACAGCCCTCACGCTTGGTTAATAAGAGGTATATGCTGAATATTCACCTCTATGGCTTTCTGGCAGGTCTTGATCAACCTGAAATCAATATCAGGCATCTGCATTTCTTTTTTCTGGAATGTTAGAAAAAAAATTGGGATAAAAACAAGCAACAACTTGATGGACAAAAGTGGAGGAGTCGACACTAGTACGCTAGACACTCCAGTGCCAGTTATGAAAGAGTGAAGAGATGGGATTGCCTTCATATGGTCGTTTGAGACACAGTGAAGGTCAAACCACTGTGGCTATGTTATAAAACAAACTAAGGATTGAAGGTGGAGATGACTAACCTCTCGTTCAAAGATTTGTTCCTGACATTTTTCTTGTAGAGAATCAAAGTTATCCTTCAGACACTCCAGGACCTGGAGAAAAACATAATATTAACTATGAACTTGAGAGCCTGACTGAAAATTATATTGGGAGTGACTTACAGCATGTACATGGTACAGTATGCAGTAACACTGAAATGGTCTCCCATAAGAATGGTTATCGTATGAGTGGGAAACGTACGGTACTGACTTACAGCATGTACACGGTACGGTATGCAGT
>JAAAQI020127890.1:0-14181 GCA_011800005.2 Stichodactyla mertensii | reverse complement strand
ATTCCATATCTCCAAGCGTCCATGTATTTTTCTGTTTATTATATAAACTATAGTGTTTTCAAGGATTTCTACCACTGTATACTAAAAGTTCGATTGGTTGATATTTTCACATGTGAAAAATATCGTATTTTGATACGACATTTCTCAGTGGTAGAAATCCTTGTAAAACACTATAGTTTATATAATAAATATAAATAATTAATAAAAAATGTACATATATATATAATGTATAAATAGAAATGTTAGAGAGATATAAATAGTGTATGTAAAGAAATATCTAGTTCTTAATTGATCAGTGAGTTCAGAATTGCTTGCTCAGTGGAGTGTTTTTTCGGAATCTAAATTGGTTTTTATATAACATATCATGTTTGTTAATAAAAGACATTAGTTGATCATACACAAGTATTTCTAAAATTTTAGCAAAAGGAGATAGTCAGTGTAGCTTTTGGCCTATAATTACTGGGGTCTGTAGCTATCCCTGCTTTATATACAGGAGTAGCTCCAGAGATTTTTAGAATATCAGGCACAATGCCTGCAGCAATTGACTCATTGTATTGTTACTTTTTAGACTAGAGAGTAACGTTTGAATTTCGGAACAGGAAATTGGGGATAAAAGGAAACTTTGCAGGGGATATACTGAGCTGGATAGAAAATAATTAAAGAAGTTACTGCAAGATATTGTATTTGTAAGACTAGGACCATCATTTACGAAAACTTTGTTGAATTCTTCAGCTACAGAGAGAGAGTCAGTATAAGTATAATCACATCAAATCATGTCAAAATGGTCCATACTGGATGACGTCATTACATTGCGTCACCATGACGTCATCAAACTAGAAAAATCTTATAATTTTTGTAGGGTTTTAAGTAATGTTGAGCATTTTGACATATTCTATACTTAAAAATCCAGGAGCATATGGATAAGGATGGATTTTGCACTTAATTGAAAAATAATTTTTTACAGCACTTTTTATGTATTATTTGACTGGAAAAAATTACTATCATCTCAATTTTACATTGTTTTTAAAATTCTATCCTTCAGTTTGTCCATTCTATTTTCCACAACATTTTAGCTCAAAAAAATTTGATGTGCAACGAAACAGTTTGAAAATTATAGAGATTTTGTAAAATCAGAGTTCTGTGCATGTGCAGCACCAGTTGTTGAACGTTTTCCGCTATGTTTAGGCATCTTGTAACACATATTTCAGAAAATTATGCGTGGATCTTGAATTCTCTTTACCCTTTCTATCCTTTTTCAAAAAAATTATGGTGTTTTGAAGCCTTTTAAAGATTTTAGGTTCGTGAAAACAGCTATACGATCTTTTAAACATCGATAAAATACATGTATCTACCCCGGGTTCCAGAGGCTCTCTCACTCCAGTGCTTCTCGGACAGAGCGAGAGAACCTCTGGCACCTAGGGTGTAAAATATCAAACAAGGGCCAAAAACGGAAAATAGAAAAATCCACTTAGCAACGCGGTAATGAAGCAACAAAATATGTTAATCCCCCTTAAGAGTTGAGATAACATGTTTTTTTGTTTTCCTATTGCATGAGTGAGCCAATCAGTTCCCAAGTATGTTTAAGATTACTCTAACAGAGTTCAAATTGTTTGTTGTAGTAATGAAGTTTACTGGTTCTTTTTAAATAGTGATGATGATGAAATGGGGATAAAATGAGTGCATAAGAGAGAATTACTATTCACCACCACACTAACCATCCCCAGTTACCCATCAGTATTAGCATCAGCATGTGCATCAGCATGAGCATGAGCATCAGTATTTGCATTGCCATCACCATCACAATCACCACAATCACCACTACCATCCCCATCCCTGTCAACATTGCCATCATCATTAGCATCACCATCAGCATCACCACCAGCATCAACATCACACTACCAGCAAAAGCAACAGCAACAGCAACAGCAGCAACAGCAACAACATCACATCAACATCAGCATCAGCATCCCCATGAGCACTACCATCACCATCACCATCACCAACATCAGAATCAGCATCAACACCACTGCTTCAACATGCATCATGAAATGAAAAGGAAGAAAAACATGAATAAGACAATATGATACATGTACATGTCTATCTTACCTCAACAATTTTTAAAAGTGCAATCCAAAGATTTTCACTAGATTCACATTCAGTGCGGCCTGTGACTGTAATGTAGTTATCGACTTCTAGAAAGATCTTTATGTCTGTTCCAATGTAGATTAACATACTATTCTTCCAAGTGGAGACATCAACACCAAGAGCATAGCTATGAACACAAAGCCTGTCAAACAGTCCAGCTGGTAAGTGGCCAGAGATGGAGTATCTTAACTTGAATTCAGTCTATTAAAGATAAATATTTATGTATATTTACAACAGTCTTTAACTAGGATAGTACATGCATTTCTTGGAACATGTGTAAAACTTAAGATCAATTATTATCACCAAGTCAAAACATAAGTTGCTTCTAAGTTTTCACATCAGTAGTACAACAGTGAAAAGAATGTACAATGTACATGTACTTACAATGTCACTGATGGGTAAACTTGGAAAAAGTTTTTCTTTTTTCTTTGGGTCTATCTCAGAATGTAAAAACCATGGGATCAATAAGTCATCTGGTTGACTAGATGTGAGTTCACAAGCCAGTCCAAAACAAATTAATGCTTTAATCAGTTTCTGGAATTCTTCTTCATTCAGTCTGAGTTCCATCCAAATGCACCTGTGAAGAAAATCAAATAGAATATAGCTTCATAACACTCCATAGCTTAAATACAGGGTTTGTACTGAGGTATGTAGCATGTGACCTAGTGGTAGAGTATCTGTCTCATGACTGGGAGGTCACAGGGTTCGATCCCTGGCTGCGTCATATCAAAGACGTTAAAAATGGGACATGCTGCCTGCCAGCTCGGTACTCAGCAGAAATAGTATGGGGTATGGAAGTTGAACACATGGAGCCACCAGTGGACTGGGGCCCCCTGCTGTGGCTTTCACTAGCTATGTAGCCGTGTGGCCTAGGGCTATGGAAACGGAGACAGGCACCAGTGACCCTATACATCACTTGATGTGGGAAGGACTTTTTAACTGAGGTATCCATTAAAATTCAAGGAGAGTTCAAGGATTATCCAAGGACCCAAAAAATTTTTTTAAGGGAGTACATTCAGCTCACTGGGCTATATGGGATTATACAGTGTTTTTATTTGGCCACCTAAACTTACAATGTAATTATACTTCAGCAGTGTACTTTCAAAAATTTCATTAAAGGGATGTGACGCCTGCTGGTTGATATGGTATTTTGCAGGTAGCTGTAGGCTAATCGATGTACAAAACATGTTTTCAGCCTTTAAATTGGTAATACAAAAATTTCAGAACCTTGCAAGTAATCAAGGCAGAAATTCAAGAAGTTTTGCTAAAATTTTGAAATTAGAGTTTTTTAAGTGCCTTTCAAAACGTGAATTAAATTCAAGGAGTTTTCAAGGACTTTAAGGAGTAGCTGATGAACCTTGTAATCAGTTCATTGATAAATGGTTGGGTGAGTCTTGTGCTAATATCTCTTACCATTTGCATGCTCCCTATATAATATCCCTCTGTAAATTCTTTGTCCTTTGATTTCCCTCCTTCCCTCCTTTCTTCTTTACCCTATCCTTCCTACCTATTTACCTACTTACTTGCTATCCCTCATTCCCCACCCACCCACCCACCTACCCCATCTTGCTGGTCACACAGTACACAATTTGACTTATTTGAGCACATGCTCCTTTCACTTTAACCAAGCCCCCTCCCCTCCCCCCAGGAAAGAATTTGCCTGCATTCCCTTTGCTGAATTCATGATAAACTTCTTTCTCCCTCCTCTCCTACCTAGCTAATATTTACCTTCAAACACTGAGCCTGTCTTCATTCATTTGCAAACTTGCTTGTAAACTTTCCAGTTTAACTTTACTACAGAATCCACCAAACTGTGGTTTCAAAAAATTCATATGATGGGCCTGCCACAAACATCTCTGACTCTGCCCAAAAATACAAAGGAATTTGTTTCTAAATACTCTGGTATGGCTGTCTAAATTTTTAACCCTTGATAGGAAAAAGGGTCACTTCCTTGATCTTTCACAAATTTCCAAAATCTATCTTATCATAGAAGACTCATCTAAGAACAATTTTGTCCACTTTTCTTTATCCTTTCCACTGTTTTATTCAATTTTGAACTCATATTTTCTGATTTCCATCTTTACATTAGTCTAACTAGCAACACATTTCTTTGTATTTGTGGACGGAGTCACAGACATATATTTACATCACAATAATTTTTCTGCGGAAACACAGTTCAGAGGATTCTGTAGTATTTGTCATGCAGTTCATAGAAGAATATCTATTACCTTAGAAGAGTTACAGACAACACTCCATTGTTTTTCAAGGCATACACATGTTGATGAAACTTGATGTCCTCCATGTCATAGACTTCGTAATCTTCTTGATATTCAAGACCAGCTCCTTCTAATATATCATGTCTGAAGAGAAGCTTTACTATCCTACACAGCCACTGTAGGTCCAAGAATACACTGTACTCACTGTCTGTGATTTTACCATAGAACTTTATCTGGGAAAAGAAAAAGCAGTTGAAATGAATAACGAAAAGACAAGAAAAAGTAAATGGTCTCCCCTCATCATGAGGGAATAACAGGAACTGACTGTAGAATGTGTCAGTTTTACATGATATTTTTTGGAGGACTTTTCTGGACTGCTATTATGGCACATATTGCTGCCATGCAGTTTACAATCATAAGTAACACAACTAATATATGTGTCTGAGACCAGATGGTTGAACTATTTTTAGTTTATCCATTATTTGTTTATTTGTTTGTTTATTTATTTATTCATTCATTTATTTCTGAATCTATAAGTACTTTTGTCTCATTTATTCACAGTATTTGTTTCCTGGAGTTATGATGGATTTTTATAACCATAGGACTTTTACTCTCAACTTACCTCACCGACAGAGTCAAGATATGTTAATGCAGAACTGACTTGGATGCCTGATAATCCTGCTTTACCAAAAGCAAACTTCTGAAACTCCTCAAGTGTCATGCAAGGAACTTGAGGAGTTGCAGTTTCCTGACGGTACTTTTTGATGTCTTCTTCAAGTTTTACCCAAGATTCAGGAAGATCTCGTCCAACAGATGGAAACAAATCTTTTTCTTTGGCAACTCGTTTGATTTCTGTCTTGAGTGGAATCATTCCATGAAGCTCTTCCTTTGAGCTAACTGGAACTATGGCAAGGTGTGCAGAATCAACCTCTTGAACATTCTTCATAAGAAAAGATTAAAACAATATAAATAAGACCTTAAAAGAATTGCAACATCACACACTTTATATCCTGATGATGAAAATAATTTACTTAACTTAATTTTTTAGTCAATAGTTCAGATATTATTACATGGCAAGTCAGTGTGGATGAAAATGGAACAATTTGATTGGTTACTGAAAGGTACATGCACCTCTCCAGATGTTATGGACTGTTTTTGATAATTTTGTTTGCCATACCTATAATAAACCATTTATATGTATTGACCAAGCTTGATTGGTCTAGATGGAGGGATATTGGTCTCGTTCTTTTTTTGTCCTACAGGCTTGGTCTATACAAATGTGAAAAAAGAACTCAACCTCCCTCAATCTGGACATTGCGTCTAGTTAATAATGCCTATCTATTACAATTTGACATAAATATTAAGTTTAATGGTCTAATATTGCTAAATGTTTTTGTCATCATCCCCACAGTGAAAAGCCCTGAAACAATTGTTCCCTTCAGGGGATGGACCCAGGATTTTTCTTAGGGGAGGGTGCACCTGTAGTATTAATTGCGAGTGAAAGGGGCACAAAATAAAAATTCAGAAGGGTATTTTTTCCTGTTAGGGGGAGAAAGTGAAAATCCCAGCACACTCCCTTAAATCTACCACTGCCCTTACAGATACCTTTGATTTTGCTTGAACATCGTTCATCAACAACTTGGAAGACAAGATAGGTCTGTTTTTCAGCATCCAATTTAAATCCTGCAACTCTGCATTCACATTGATGCCATTTTCCTCATGAACACGGCTTTTCTTTTTCAGCTTTTTGATTTCATTTTCTAATCGCTTTACTTCCCTTTTCTCATGCTCCTCAATGCGGCCCAAAATGTCCTTACACTTGTCAATCACCTCTTTTTCCTCGCATTCATCTTTATGAGTGGGGACAATCATGATGCGAGGATGCCAAAGACGAGCTGTGACCCACTCAATCCAGTCTTCTACATTCTCTTTGAAAGATTCTTTGCTGCACTGATAGAATTTTAAGTTTACCACAAGAATGTGAAGAGCACCTAAATGCAAGTATTGACATGACTTGAAACAAAACTCTGTTTATAAATGCACACTAAAAGGATCTTTTCATAATATAAATGTATGTATTGACTCTAAATCAAAAACATATGTTCACATGACCATGGAAGGGATTACAATCATATACAATTGTTTTTTTAGAAAAATCTATGACTTCATAAAAGAAGTTGTTCACACTTCAGGTGCTCAAGTACAATTCTCTACAATGAGCACTATTTAATTTGAACATAATTTTTTCAAGTACTTGTGCCAAAATTAGGGCAAAATGATTGTGCCGGTCTCAATCTTGTACTTGGCAAATTAATACTGTAAAGTGATAAATGATATCTTTGGTTCCCAGTGTCTGAACACCCTTTTATTGGCATTTTGAATTTCTGTTACAGCATGATGCACAAAAGTGTTACCACCTTTGATGACATATTTGCATATGTTTATGCACAGGCTTTTTTATGGTATAACACATTTAGATAAGAAGCTGTCTGGTTCTACAAAATAAGGCATGTAAAAGCTTGTTTTGCAACAAAAAAATTGTGCACAAAAAGATGCAAATACTGCAGTAAAAGTGGTCATAATTTAGCACATTGTGCTATAATATCATGATGTGCTAACCTTCAGAGAGGAAAAAAGGATGAGTAAGTTGATATCTTCGCTGCCCTGCAAGGTCAACAATACATGCCTCAAGACCGTCAGGTTCTATTTGCCAGTGATGCATCTCAACACCTATGGTGCTATCATCCTCTGAACGATCTGTGGCATAGCAATTGACTAGTGCTTTGGTCAGACATGTTTTGCCAGCACCTGCTTCACCAAGCATCACAATCTTGATGCGATTAGAATGTACTGGTCTATCCTTTTTTATGGATTCAAAGTAACCCTTAATGCTGTCAATACCCTTTGTGCAGATACTTAAAGGTGGCTTTTGGAGATATTCATTCCCATGAATGACAAACTGCAAAGATGAGTCCATTTCAGTGATGGTGTCTGGAAGGCAGGTAAGCTTGTTATCGAACACATTCACTACCTGAAGGTTTGAGAGCTTGCTGATTTCCTCTGGCAAAACCTTAAGGTTGTTTCCCTTTAGTAAAAGAACTTTAAGGTTTGTAAGATTGATGATCTTGGGAGACAGCTTTGAAATTCTGTTATTAACAGCAGACAATTTTTTCAGGTGTTCTAAGGAGAAAAGTTCATCTGGTAGTTCTTCAAGGTTATTGTCATTCAGCCGGATTCCCTCAAGCTGCTTCAGATTTCCTATCTCAGGTGGTAGATGGTCCAAATCGCATTCAATGAGGTACAAATCCTTCAGTTTTGGAAGATTGAAAAGCTCTTTTGGAAGACCTCCAGAGAAATCATTCTGACTTAAATCTGCTTCTACAAGATTGACCAGTCTGCTAATATCAGTAGAGATGGATGTCAGACTACAACTGTTCAGATAAAGCTTCTTTAAGTTCTCCAACATACAAATTTGCTGTGGAAACACAGAAAAGCTGTTGTGCTGTAGATTAAGCTCTTCTAGGCTCTTTAGTTTGCTGAAATCCTTTGGCAAGCATGTCAGTCCTGATTCATCACTGAGGTTATCTCCAAAGAGACAGACCTTCTTTAGGTACTTCATATTACAGAAACTATTAGGGATTTTACAGTTTTCATTTGGAACATCTCTCAGGGAATGTGTTGGCACTCTAATGACCTGTAAGTTATTGATTGCTGTGAAGTCAGGGAAGCAAGAAACGACATCATAGTTTGTGAGGTCCACTGTCACCAAGCCATTTATGACCCTGGCTTCCACTTTATTTGAAGCACTACTGATCATGACAAAGTCTTCCTCTTCCTCGCTTTCAAGAGTCATTCTTTTTGCCCAACATGTATATTAAATTAGGAAGTGTCACCACTATGAGCTACAAAATGAATACTGAGATTTAAAATCAAAGAAATTTATGTACTCCCACTACTATAAAATAATATTCTGGGAAACAAGATGTAACTTTTATCGATTTTCATTCAGAATTGTCATTGTGGCATTTCATGTATTTTATGTATCCTCCCCTCAGTTAAAGAACATCAAACTTTTCTTCAAAGCCTCCAGAGTTTTTTTTCAAAGCCTCCTCCTCTTTTGACTATTAATTTGTATATATAATCATTGTACCAAAGATTTATCACCTGTATCATTGCATGGTCCACCTAGACTAGCTTGCTAACTGTGAACCAGCAGCATGATTGTAATTTCTCTTTTCTTCATAGAGCAAATGAATAGTAGTAGTAGAAGTAGTAGTAAAAAAGATTATCCACAATAGATATGATGGGATGTGTAATCTGGCTTTTTTGGGGGGTTGGAATTTGGGGTGCAAGCAGCTAAAAACAGAGTGGGGAAGCAGGAATTTCAATTTTGAATGGGACCTGGATTTTGCATTCTTTAGGGATCGGTAGACAGGAAACCAATAGAAATATTTTTGTTTTATTGATGGTAAAAGCAATTTGGCTTTGCTTCTATAGAAAAGTCTCATCAGCCTTGACTTCTACCATTTGTATTTCACCAGGATTCTACATTTTCATGGCCCATTTCCCACATATAGCAGATTTTGTATAAGTGGGAAACATAGAGCAGTTTTCGTATGACTGTAAAAAAGTTGTGGCATGGTCAGTGCCGTAAGTGTGCCTTGCTGCAACTGTGATGTTTTCTAGAAGTTTCTTGCTGTGCCTTGACCGTGTCCACCCTGTGTTTATGCCGCAACTTTTTCACAGTCATATGAAATCTGCTCTATAGTACTGACTTACAGTATGTACATGCTGTGGTATCTAGCAAGACTGAAATGGGTTCCCATTAGAGTGGTTTTCGTATGAGTGGGAACATACGATACGAACTACGATACGATTACATTTTGAGAATTCCAATCACCTTTTTGAAGTTCAATTTTCAATGTGAGAGTTGAAAGACAAATCTCCTCAATGGAGATTCCTTGTTGTCACCTTGATTCCTATGGCTTTTGAAAATTATACCTTTTTTGATGTATGAAGATAATCTGGACTCATTTCGTTTAAGCTAGCACACAAGAAAGCATTTGAAAAAGTGTGATGCCAATCAACTGTCACTTTTGACAGCATAGTTGTCTAATCAAATACCTTGTCAAAGATTGAATTGTGACTAAAATGGCTTCCAACATTTGTAAACACGCGGTTGACATTAAAAAAATTGTTTTTTGCAAAATTATGATAAAACGACTATTATAGGTTTAGCAACTCATATTGTTCTGTATTTTAAGGACTTCTTCTGGGTTTTTGATTGTTTTCAAGCAGTGGATGGTACGTGTGGCAGTACAAAAACCAAAATATCAGTGAAAAACTAGCTGATCAATTTGTGGTTGATCAGGATTTTTGTAGACGCAGGCTAGATTTTTGACATTCATCTAAATTCTATAGTGTATTCATAGTTAATACAGGGGAATGGCATTGAATGACATCCAATCACACAGCTATGGTAAAGTACAGTATTGCTGCAGTACAGCTACAAATTTACCCAGTCATATGAAATCTGCTCTATCCCAAGATTTACCAGTGTTCAAACAGTGGGTACAGAAATTAAATGCCATGGTACATTACAACCAGTTATGAAGTCTAGGCCCTTGATGTAGACTCTGACTCACTTTGTGCATGTCATGTTGCTTTTAACATGTGGTAAATAAAGAATGAAGCCAATGCTAGCTTAACTGATAACAAAAGAGTTATTCCATGTATAATTGAGATACTTAAACGTACAAAAAGAAATGGCTTTTACCCTTAAAAGGAAAGCCAAATATCCATACGCGTAAAGGGATTCCCCAGTCCTTACAGTAAAATACGTCATGCATATGACATTAGTTCATTCTCGCTAACTGAACTTTAAGCTTATATTCAACGTTTTTTTCTTGGTTAGCAAATGCTTTAGTTAGTTCTCTAGGGAGATAGCACCTTGGATACCTATAACTGAAACGGAAATCTTTCAAATCAAATACTCAAGACAAGCATTAAGATTTAATGTTAAGCTTAAATGCACAGGCTCTAGGTGACTTTACGTATGTTAATAAAGCTACCTTAAGATTTGTGCATAACTTTCCGTATTTTGTGAATAACTGTCGAAGAGCATATAATAAACTTCTACCATGTTATAACAAGATTATCCATATCAAACGTTTTACTGGATGTTGGAATATTCTAGCGACGTACGCATCGGAATCACGAGGGAAGTTTTTCTAGGAAATCGCCAAAAACTGTTTGATATGAATTTACACAATGGTTCTTACCTCATGAAATGTTGGATCTGGACATCTAGGAACCCACAAAGACAGCAATCGATGTCTTAACAAGCCAATTGTGAAACAAGCATAGGCTAAAGAACAAAGTACGGTATATTTTTTCCAAGAAACAAACCCATCCCTCGCCTTTCGACTTTGTGCCTTCCACTTCCTGCAACATGTAACGCTGCTTCTCATTGGTTTATTCATCCTAGTCTACTTTCGACCAATCGACATCATCGTAAGATATTTCATTAGACAAATCGCGGAGGTGGGGGGTTTTGGGGGGCCTATGGCCTACAGCTTCTCCACTTTTTGTTTAAAAAAAAAATTGTCAAAAATAAAGTTTGTTTAAAAATTTTATTTTCACAGTTTTTTTTTTGCGTCTGCTTACAGCGCTTTTCATTATACTGCAACCTGCCGACTCCAGACTTCTGGGCGACATCGGGCGTTTTGGCTTCCGTCAATCAAAGTTTCAACAGTCTGAGTTAGTAATTATTTTGATTGACGGAAGCTGAAACGCCCGACGTCGGCCAGAAGTCTGGAGTCAGTAGGTCGCAGAATTATGAAAAACGCTGTAATTTTCAAATGCTGCCCCTCTTTTACAGGTACTCCGCGGTCCCTGTGTCATGGAACAGCGGGACGAAGCAGAAACATACCAGTTGCGCCTATAAAAAGAACAAAGTACGATACATCTTTTCCAAGAACTAAGCCTATATCTATCCCTCGCCTCTGATTTGAGCTCAATTTCGACTCAGGCTGCCTTTCACTTCCTGCACATGTAAGACTCCATTTCATTGGTTCATTCACTAGTCAACTTTTTTTTTTAAAACCAATCAAAATCATTGTAAGATATTTCATTGATCCGAATAACTGCGGGCTCAGGTTTTTGTAGTCATGGCAACAGCAGAGACGAAGTAGAGAAAATATTAAAAGTTACTGAAGAAAAATTAGAAAAAATTTCCGAATAAAAAGCCTCAGAATGAGTGCTCATGACAGAAAAATACGTTCTCCGGTAATAGAGTTTTGTCTGGGTTTAGCATGTTCCTGATTTTAGCTATTTTTCACTGTAAAAAATGAACAAAACAGACCATCAAGTTTCTTGGAGTGACTTGAAATATTTTTATTTGGTTTTTACCTGGCTTTCTTAAAAATGTACCTTCATTATTGCTTGTTGATATAGGTAATTGCGTCTAAAGATAATCCTGCTACAGATCCTAGACAGATGAGGCGAATAATAGCGGAAGATCCTAACTGGTGAGCACATTGTTCATCTTACTGCATGCAGTAGTGAAAGAGTGTAAAGGTGTCCATTTGAATTTCTTGTTCTTGTTTTTTCTTTATCATGCTTCTACTTTACCATGTCTTGCATAATGCACCTATCAATGTTTAGCCCCAGGGTGGATGGGGCAGGCAACCCAGGTGGAATTGACATAGAACCTTATGCTCCTTGGGTCAGTATCTTATGCTCCTTGGGTCAGTACATTCTCCTCCAGAGGAGGGGAATTTGACACTTGACAGAATTAGAGTCCCTGGAAGGGAGGGGAAATTTGACATTCATCATATTTCTGGGGTAGGGAAATTGACTCTGCCATCTCCTAAAATGTCAATTGTGGGTCTGCCTGCATACCCCCACCCCTCACCCTGGGGCTAACAGGTGCCTAAAACAATATAAGACACATATGTGCATAATGCAACATTCCTCTAAAGATATTTGAGTATTTTACAAGTTCAGCTATACCATTATGCATAAATAATATAGTGGGAAAGTCGGAAATGATATAGCTAAAGCAAAGACTCCTAGGCATACTGCTATAGCCATCCTAGTATATGTGTACATATTGACTGAGAGAGCCAGGCAGCTGGGAACATGTTAACAGAGCAGAGTTAAGTAATATACATTGTGTATGTATATATGATCATTAAAAATCAAGCATATTTTCAATTTTATTTTTAAAGGAGCCTTGCTACAGTTCCACTGCTTACAGAACTCTGTATCAAACACATTGTACATAACTTTGAAGGCAAGTAACGTCACACTGCAATTAGCTCAAACCCTTGCTTGTCTATTTATTTACAAACTCACTAAAAATACTTTAACTTTATCAGGTCAGACTGCACTGTGATTATTTTGTATTATGGCAATATGGGGCATATTTTAATTTTCATTGAAACTGAAATTTCAATTAAAAGTAAGACAGTACATATTGATTTGATTTATCATTAGTAATGTATGGTACTATTAATCCTTTTTCCATTCTTACAGATCATCCTATTCTTGATGGTCTTCTTCCAAAACACAAAAGTAAAGTATTAGAAGCATTATCTACAGGAATATCAATGAAGTAAGTTTACATATTGTATAGGACAGAATATTCACGTCTAGACTATATATGGAGCAAGGATGGCTCACAGCTGGTTAGTGCACTGCCTTCTGTGACTAATTAGCTTTAAATACTTGTAAAACAGAGCACTGATAGAGAGAGGGGTAAAGGGTATTGTCTTCAAATGCCTTATGCATAAACCCTTGGCTCAGGAGAATTGGGCAACCACTCCCATTGTTTTCAAAGTAAATTAAATTACCTTTACCTTTGCCTTTTTTTTACCCCTTATGCTGAATCCTAAGCTCTCTTCTCCTGAAAATAACTGAAATTTTTTGTCGGGTAAATTCTTTAATACTTTTTTTTGACCCCAGGTGGAGGGTTAGTGACAGTTTTTATAGTGATACATGTATGATTTGTTTTTAACATTCTGTCTTTCCATGATTTTCAGAGTCACTTCTAGTTTAGTTTCTGATGAAGGATACTGGAAAAAATGCTGCAAGTCTCGATGGGAAGTTTGTGATGTTGCAAAGCATGGTGACAGCTGGAAAAGAATGTATTTTGAAAGAAATTTAGAAGGTATACTACACATTTTTAGTAACTAAATGCATCATATTTTTATGAAAAGACACCATCATTAAAAGTTTAGGTAAGCATGTTTGAACTTAAAAGTGATTAAATGAATAAGTGTTAAATGATCATTTGATCAAGAAGGTTCTGAAGGGGTGGGAACTGGGATTTCCTTACAGTGAAAAAAAAAAGGATTTCATTGTTTGTTCAGCCAAAAATGGAAAATAAATAGCCAACTTGAGATTTTTCTTAGCATTGTCACAAAAACTGGGAAACAGGATTGAGATACCCACTTCAAAACCCAGAAATGGATTTGGCTCTTTTATGTTGAGATTGACAATGATCAGGCAATCATTTGACCACATACAATAAATGATACATGTTCATCTGCTAGATTTCTTCATGTTGTAGCAATTCTAATAAATTTCCTTTTCCTTTTGCAGGTATTATTGAAAGTTTTGTTCCAGAGACTACAGACCCAATGCCAGTACGTCAGAGTTTTATAGTTATTAATATTAACCTGTCCAATATCTAGACTGTGTATTTTGAGTGCACTTAAGGAGGCTCAAAACGGTTTTCATGCGCGCGCTCTTAATGACGTATTCAAAATCATTTGAACTTGCAAAATAAAAATTTTGTCCCCCAAAAATCTCACAT
>JAAAQI020127868.1:0-14187 GCA_011800005.2 Stichodactyla mertensii | reverse complement strand
ATACTAATGAGGAAGACTTTACTGGGTTTAAAGCCTCATGCATGTGACTGATTTGAGGCTTTTGATAGGCCCAAATGTCTTTCTTGTTCTCGTTCATCTTGCCATTATCATAATTTCTATTCATTTAATTCTAATTCATGTCTAAATCTGGAGTGAAGAAAAGGATCCAGTGAATTTTATTTCAAGTCACACAACAGCACACACGTAACTTGAAGATGTTAATTAACTAAAAAAATGTCACAAGTTAAACACTGAGATTGAGGTGGATGATGTTTCAAAGCAAACTATTGTAACTGAAAATATAGATACATCAAGAGCAATTTTGTTGCGAGACAAGTTGCACGAAACATTCATTCATTCTACCCGGAAATTAGGATACATATTTGGTATGTTACACAAAGCAATGTAAACTGTCTCCCTTAAACCTGGTCCTCACTAGCGACATAAGCATAAGCATAAGCAACATACGCAGACTCAGTATTGCATTGATCACCGAGGTGTGAGAAAAGACAAGCACCGCTAATGAGCAGTACACTACTGAGTCTGCGTATGTTGCTTATGCTTATGCTTATGCTTATGTCGCTAGTGAGGACCAGGCCGTTTACAGCAGCTGTTTCCAAGGCAACAGGAATTCCTAGCGATAATCACTCGAACATGTCATGAATTAATCTTGCAACGTCTGCTTTTCAAGTTTTTTTTTAATGGTCCTGCATCGGTTCCACTTAACCTACTGGTTCGTGTGATATTCCATGTCAGTTTAAACTTTATTATTTTCGGTTAGTACGCTAATCATAATACATCATCAGCAAGCATCGGAAAATTTATCTGTCAAGCTTGTAGACACAGTGTCGTGTTAGTGGTGAATTTTAGTACTTTTTGCCACTATAAAAATTGGCTTTTATAGTAGAATTTCTTAGCTGTACGTTACTAAAAATTATGCTTGAAACAACAACAGCAACAACACAATGCCGTGTTTGGTTATCGGATAAAACACTTTCTCCCGTGTTTGATCTATTACTTCACAATATTTATGTTTCCTACATTCGGCATTATTACATATCCATTCATCCATTCATCCAATTTTCCATGTATGATTTCATCATCAGGACCATCCATTCATCCAACCATCTTATAAATTTTCTAACTCATCGCTCGAGGAAAAGTTTACATAAATCATACCTATATCGATCATCCATTTAACTCTAGTAAGCCACGATAATCTTGGTCGATATCGCACATTTATTAAAGATATAGTATATAATCAGCGTTCTGATAATAGTTTTAAAGCCACAATCAAGCACCACATCAATCCTAAATACGAACGGAAAAATTTCGGAAGAAATCCAATTTTCTTCGAGTAATGCGAGATTTTTCTTGCATCTTATTTTCCTGTCAGCCTCGCAGCGCCGTATGAAGTTTATTTTCTCAATTATAATGAAGCCTTTCTTTACGAAATCTGTGTATGCTCTCGACTGACAGGTGAATTTCCTTTCCATTTAATTCTTAATGAATGTTACCGCCTCGGTTTTTTAATTTTTTCTTTTTTCTTTTTTGAGTCTTTTATTCTGTGCTTTATTATCCCTCTTAATCCCGAAAAAAATGACGTTTACGAATAACCGAGCTTTTGGAGACCCTTGCCAAATACTTACCAAACGTCTTTAACTAGAGATCTAGACTTTAGCAATTCTGCCTGGTATAAAACGCAATGATATATGACTTCTTAAGCTAAGACCGAGCGGAAGATTGATGTTCAGGATTATCTTTTCCGTCTTTTGGAGTATTTTATCCTTTGCAACACGATTCCAGTAAGTGTCTCTTCCTCGATTCGAGGGTTTTCTCCGGGCTCTCCGGTTTTCTTCCCTCCGCAAAACCCAGCACGCTAAATTCCGATTCGATCTGTGAGTTATCCGTGCCCTGATTTAGATCGGCCTAGAGGTTGTTTCAGGGTTCGATAAGAAATTGGCGATAAGCTTATTACAGTTCCGTACGTGATCGAGTAAAAAAGGCGAATGTTTTTCTTCATCTAAGAGCTAAGCCCTCAGGGGTATCTTCTCGCAGCTAGCCTTCCTTGTCAACAACTCCTGATCACTTACATCACATAAGACATCATGCAGCATTGCTCAACTAATAATAGAACAGCAATTCCTATATTCCTAAAACTCTCTTAACAGTTCTGTCAGTCTCAAGAGGAGATATTATTTAAGTCATATGATGAACCGATACACAGAGAGAAAGAGTAAATGTATTATAGTTTATATATTCATGAAGTGGAATGTTTTTTTCACTTTCAGCACAGTGCCGGGTAACAATTACGATGATATATTTTTCCAATAAGGAAAGGCAAATAAAACCCCCAAACGTACTATAGGAAATGGATAATGTAGTGCCATTAATGATGGAAATGACTTCAATTTACGAAAGATTCTAAATTGCATGAGTCATATTCGGGAGATTAGTCTCAGATATTTGAGATCCTACCTTTGCGCTAACACTAATGATCAGGTGCTTTTCGGGAGAATTGGGATTCTTTTAAATACGGCGTAGCTAATTGATATTTAAGAAAGAAAGCATTTTATTCTTAGAATGGCAAATCACACATATCTACAGCCTTGATTTCAAACTCATCCTGACCAACGGTAATCTTATGTCGGAAATCTGTTGACCTGGAGTAATACTTCGTGGCTATTTCAGGTTTGCATTAGTTATTTGAGGTTTGTCGGCCTTTTTTTGGCTGATAAACAAACTGAAAGAGATGTAAGGCGAATTCTACGCATTCGCGCAAACGAGCATCAAATGTGGTTCACCAGCGATGAAAAATGTTGACTAATTAAAAACTTGTCTTGTTGAATTGATTTGATCATGAAGGGGCCTGGGCATGCGCTGATAACATCATTTCTTAGGAGAATTACGTCTCTTGTTCAGCAGTTTAAAGAGTATGATAGCTGGATGTTGTTAGGCAAAAAGGGCGTGCTATTGTCTATGAGGGTTCACGTTGAGGTAAATATAGACGCGATTGGTTAGACTTTTTCCCATTTAACATAAATACACCTGCCTTTCTCATAAATTTCTTTTCTAAAGAGGAAGCAACTTCGAGCCTAATGGACACTTTAAAAAAGGTTTAAGAGTCGAGGATAGGTTACTGCGTGTATTTGGTAATATTATTGAACAAAGCTGCTATTTCCACAGATTAGTTTTCCATCGTGAGACAAAAGGAATACCAGGGAAGCTGAGCAGTACGAATTGAAGAAAATCTTCCAATATAAGAGGTTCGTGGCGTACGTACAATAGCAATCAAAATGTACAGTTCGCGCTTAAATTTGACTTCTAATGTCACAAATGGAACAGTACAGGCTAGAGGGCTAGATACTTGTTATTTCATTAAGTGTATATTTAGTGCTGGAGAAAGGGCAGCAATCGTTTTTGCCTTTTTAGCAACATTTTTGATTTCACTTGTTGGAAACTCCATCGTGTGCCACATCATCGCAAGATCACGGAAGCTAAAGAGCTGCACAAACTTTTCCATCCTGAATCTGAGCATCGCTGATCTGTTCATCACGGTCTTCTGCATCCCAATAACAACTATAGATATGTACATTTTGGGAGACTGGGTGTACGGACTCTTTATGTGTCGACTGGTTGCATTTTTGCAGAATACAGCTATGGTGGCCTCGATCCTCATCCTGCTAACAATCAGCACGGAGAAGTTTCTTGTGGTTTGTTATCCATTCAAGTCTCGTGTTTACCGGAATGTCTTTCGCTATGTCATCTACATAGTCTGGATCATTGCTATCGTGGACTCGGCAGCAGCATCAACCTTGAAGACAACGGTAGATTTTGGAGGTAGAACCTTCTGTGTCGCCGACTGGCCAAGTTTATCATTCCAACAGAACTACCTCATGGGGCATGGAGTGGCTCTTTTCTTCCTGCCACTTTTACTGATGACCGGCCTGCATTGTGCAACTATTTTTGTCATTCAAAAAAAGACAACTCGTCGAATGAATGGATCCAAGACTATGATCCGAACGAATTTCAGGAAGCTGAGACAGAAGCGTAAGGCTGTCACAATTTTGATCATGATTGTGGTGCTGTTCACGATTTCTTGGGGCCCTTATCTCTCTTTGTCCATATGGGAGGCTTTTGCTGATAGGAAAGACGTGGTAAAATCTTATAAAATTTTAAATCAAGCTTTTGTGGTGTGTATGTGGATGGTGTTCTTGAATGCGGCTGGTCATCCTGTGATTTATTGCTTTCTGGGGAAAGAGTATCGCAAAGCTATGAAACAGTCATTATGGAAAAAGACTCCTTCGTCAAATACCAGATATACGCCTCGTGATAATCAGAACGCAATACCACTCAGAAATATTGACAATTCTTAAGAGCTATGAAGAGAAGAGAAGAGAAAAGAAGAGAAGAGAAGGGAAGGAAAGGGAAGGGAAGAGAAGAGAAGAGAAAGGGAAGGGAAAATGAGAAAAGAGAAGAGAGAGAAAAGAAAAGAAAAGAAAAGAAAAGAAAAGAAAAGAAAAGAAAAGAAGAATGAAGACAAGAAAAGAAAAGAAAAGAAAAGAAGAATAAAGACAAGAAAAGAAAATTCCAATGCAGCAAACACTAAATGATGGCAAATTTAAAGTCATCCACACTTCTAAGAAAGTGCTAAACAGTAAACTGATTATCAAAAACACCTTCATTCAAACCAAGCAAACGAGAGTGAGAAAACATTGGATTAAAAAAAAAAAAAAAAGCTTCAAGGTCTGCTTTACCGCCGAGGGGAAGGCAGTCATGGCTAATATCAACTGTCAAATCTAAAAACAAAAAGCAAAAAGCAAAAACAAAACAAAAAATAGACAACATCAAAAATAGAAACAAAGATCGCTTTATTGAATGCGATTTGCATTGCCTTTCAACAACATTCACCTTTAGAAGAGTTCTCGACCTGAAATCTCTTTGCTTTGGTCATGTATTATAAGCTATACTTTACCAACGGATGAGTTGCCGACACTTTCCATGTAACATTCGTGCTGACTCGAATATGAAACTCAGTGAGAGTTTGGTATAAGGAATGCGGTCTCTTTGATTCCATTGAAATTCTTCGAAAACAAATTTTAACTCCTTTTAATGGGTATTTGTAATATAGGTATTAGAGATAATAGAATTATTGTTAATAGGCTGAAAATGTATACCTAGCGGGAAAGTCATCAGTCCTATAGGAAAAATTACTGCATCAAAGTTTAATTTGAACGTGCAACGTGTGATAATCGGATTCCGATAATTTTTTTGTTTTAGCCTTTTTTATTATTTGATTAAATAGAATGAAATAACACGAAGCCTCGAAGGCTGTTTCTATGGTTACGTGCAGGAGTCAAGCCATTTTTGCAGCAGTGGGCAGGCACTCGATAACAATTTAAGCCAAAATACATGTTAATAATACCTCTAAACTTTCTTTGATTGAATGAATTGTCTCTCTTAATCTATAAAGTTAATATGTCTGTAAAATTTGATTATAACTTTTGGGCTCGATGAAAAGCTAAAAGCCCGTTGACGTCAGTGAAAAAGAGAAAAAAAAAACTTAATTTAAATTTCTGCTTCGTATTGAGTGTTAGGTAATAAACATATTTTATTTTTCCTTAACCTCGTTTATCTATTGGCTTTTGTTTGTTTGCCTTAACGGCTGTTGTATTTATTCTTAGCTTAGAAATGTGTTAAGAAATAATATATATTAGATAATAAATGATAAATAGTAATAAATAAAAGTAAGACTAAGTTAAAGAATCCGGTAAGGGACTGCTAATCATTTATGGGTCAGGGGGACTATGTGGATTTCAAATTTTGAAACAACACGTTTTTAATAACCCTCCGCCCTCCATAATGACAGTATGTTATTTAGTACTTTATACAAAATTTGCATCAGTATTTTTTCCAAATAAATAAATAAATAATAACAAATAATGCACACACATAACATAATGTATATTGATATCTAATATATGTAGCAGCCACTGTTTAGATGTACTATATTTAAATGAATGCTACATTTTATTTACGTTCCATTTTTCGTTTCTGAAAGCATTCATAAACATATTTTGCAACTAGTTTTTGAATTTGATTTTTGGGATTGCTGCCCCCTCCAAATCCACAGAGTTCCCCATCCCATACATTATGAGCGCTCCCTAACCATCCACAAGTGGGTGCCTATATTATAATTTTTTTGCGTACCTTTGATTCGCTGCCAAACTCTTCTCGTTTTACTTTTCATGTTAATGTATCTGTATTAAAAGATGAACTGACAATGATGAATATATTCTGATGGGTATAAATGCCCTAGGATGTAAAACAAGATGGATGGAAATGGATACAAACAGTTTTACCTTCAAAGCCGCCATTTTGCCAGGCAGAGAAAATGGCAGATTGGCTGTCTACGGTGCGCAATGCATTGTGGATGATTAGAATTCTTTAATCTTATCTTGCATACAATAGTCATTGGCTTTTTTGTCTGCACCATCAACATGGCTGTCATGCCTTTGTCTTTCAATCCTCTTAGGAATAATTGCAAGCCAGCAATAAAGGCTGCATAGAGGTAGAGTGATTATGAACAGACTAGTCTCTTTTGTGTTTGATATCTCCTGTGTATTACCCTGGTATGGGTTTATTGTTTGCGTTCTAAACGTGAAAGAATTGAACATCTACTTATCAGTGATACACAATAAACTCTATTATACTAGCCTTATATAGACTCAGTGCGTGTTGTTCTGGTTGAGTGATAGTAACTAAGGGATCGGTGATTATTTATGGAAGGCGGATGGGGTGGCGGGGGGTGGGGTCGGAGGATTTTTGGGAGTTTACAAGGTTTTTCAAATAGTGTGAGACGGAATCAGCAAAAAACGACAGACGGTAAGGGGAATCGCATATATGTCAGTACGTTTGCTGGAGAATGAGGAGGATCACTTAATGAGGTCCCATGATGACTAAGCGAAACCAATGAAATCGGCCGGCTCTTTTCTTTTGAACAGATATATTTGACATCGTAAATTATTGGAATTTAAGCTCTTGTAATTGTTCTCCTGCTCCTCCTCTCCCTTCTTTCCTCCTCCTCCTCCTTATCATCTTGATTCTCCTCCTCCAACTCATTTTCATCCTCATCCTTATCCTTATGATCATCGTCTTCCTCCTCTTCATCCTCCTCTTCCACTTCTTCCTCTCCTCCTCCTTCCACTCATCTTCATCTTCATTCCACTTCTCATCTTCACCCTTATACTCATCGTCCTCCTCCTCTATCCGCTATCCTCCTCCTCCTCCCACTAATCATCATCTACTTTCTCGTCTTTACACTTATACTCATTGTCCTCCTCCTCCATCCTCCCTCCTCCTCCTCCTCCTCCTCCTCCCACTCATCTTCAGGCATCCCCATCCACCTTATTATTCTATTTTCCTGAAGCAAACTTGAGTTCAAAGTCCAATTTAATATTAGACGGCGCGTCTTTTTCAAAAAGAGCTAATCGGGAAAATGTCAGATATATATTCTTTTTGAAAACGATTTTAACTATAAACAACTAAATATCGAAAAATGTATTTTCTTCTCGGATAAGAGAGTTACTGACATACCGTAAAACATATTGTTTAATGGACTAACGTCTAGGGAGGTTCTCATTGCAGGGGGTCCAAAGAGACATCTGAAACCTAGTCAATTAAGGTAAATTCGACAGATAGCAAAATAACCCAGCATGTCTAGCCAATATTTATTTGAAGCTGTTAAATATTATACACTTATTTCAAAAAATGGTTGTCGGTGTCGGAGACCTGAAAACAAATCTGAGACCAATTAGAGGAATTGAGGGTACGAGCTGTGAATTTATTTTTAAAGTGAGTTTTTTTCTTAAATTATGTTTTATCTCTTAGTAGTTTGCAGTCAGTAAAAAGCTAAATACGACACCACCTTTGTCGAGCTCAGATTTCAGACTTCAGATTGCCGACCAACAACCTTTTTTGAAATAACAATAAATCGTGTATAAACAATGTTAAATGTGTGGTGGATATGGCATTCAGGATTGTTGATGCTTTATGAGTTAAATGTTTTTATGGTAAAAAAAAATTATGATTAGTGAGTCTTGTTTTTTTCCCCATTTCGCGCCATCAAATAACCTTAATATGCTTTTTGACAATGTTAAATTCAAAGACTAATGATCAGTTACGTACGTGCTCTACAAGCAATACCACTGCCTAGTAATTTATAATCCATGAGAGATTAAGGCGAATTTTCTAACTATAATTTAATGCTGAAAAATCGAATCTGAAAACATTAAATTAAGCTGCCCCTCGTGCGAAAAACGCGAACGGTAAACACTAACACACGCTTTTTCACTTCTTCTCATTCCAGAAATCGAAAAAAAATGCGAGGATCCCGTGCAAAATATGGGGTTTTATCCCGCTCTCGAAGTACCGAAACCCGCATAATGTATGCCAGGAAGAATTTCGGAAGTTGCCATGGTAATTAAGAAATGTTTCCGTGCGCTGCTCAGCTCGGAACATCTGTGAGTAGGCCATTACCAATAAAAAGACATCTGTAACACCGTCAAAAAGAGAGATATACTTACCTTTACTGACGTTTCTAGCTTTAGCTCTTCGTCGGAGTAAAAGGGCTAAACTCGAAACGTCAGTAAAGTTAAGTATATCTCTCTTTTTGACGGTGTTACAGATTTCCTTTTATTGGTTATTGTATTTATTACACACCATCGCAGCCTATAGTAGTTTACTCGCTAGTTTCCATTTATATGTAAGTAGGCAGGATTATTTTAGTATTTTGATATGAAAAGTGCATGAAAATGCTATTTGTGTGTTATCCCTTTGGGGTTTTCTATCCAAGCGAGGAGTTTGTTTTATATTAATTTCAGTATTCCCTGAAGATAGTTTAGCCTAATTTTAGATCTAAGCAGAGGTAAAAAATAATAATATCTTCGTTGATGCTCAATAGCCCACTTTCGATATTTTGGTTGAGTGATCGCACACAATAAGATCTGAGTCGAGGCTCCGGGGAAACAAAAGAATAATTACAATTATTTCGATGTTGTGCTTGGATAAATGATTAGATTGAGTATGTTTTTTGTTTCCGACTCCCCCAGGCCATAAATGAGGATCATATAAAGTGGTTAGTAAGATTGATGAATATAATGAGGGGGATCACTAAAATGTCCTAGTGCCTCAAGATGGGGGGTAAGTTAATTTTTACAGCAAAAATCCTGAAGGGTAGGTGTTTTTAGGGTCAGGTCACACCACAACGAAAATGGCCACATGAGTGCTGCATTATGAAGATTAACTCGAAATCGAATTAACTGGTTCGAAATTACGAGGGAAAAGGATACAGATAGAGTTAAAAGCAGTCGACTAAATTTTGTCCGTCGTAGCTAAAGGTCCTTTGGATAGGCGTGTCAGCGAGAGCTGTTGTACACAAACGGACCTCCTTAAAACCTAACAGACAGCCAATGCGAGGAAAAGAGATTATTTTATATAAAGGGTAGAAGAATTTTACAATGGTTTAAAGAAGTCTTTCCAAGAAAAACAACACTAGATTACGAAATTTCTTTCTATTTACAGGGAATTTTGTTGAGCTCCTTTTGAGGCGTGTCAGCCCGCGACAGCTGTTCTCTCTCAAAAGGACCTCCTTAAAACTTTACAGGACCGATGTTTCGGAATTGAATAATTCATAGATGTGTTTTAAGCTAGTGAAATTTATTCTAAGTAAACCAGTGGCAATATTTTCAGAATGGAACCTGAAGTTGTCTAGGATCGAGCTGAGCATGCGCATACCCTTGTATCATCAAGTATGGGATTCCGGATTTCTAGTGCTGGACTCTGGATAGCATGTGCTGGAATATGGTTTCCAAGTGTTAGATTCTGGATTCCATGTGTTGAATTCTGGATTCCATGTACTGAATTCTGGATTCCATTGTGCTGGATTCTGCCGGGATTCCAAGTACTGGATTCCGGATTCAAAAAGTCAACTTTCCGTGGATTTCGGATTCCCTTGTGCATGGGGCGATAAGATTTAGAATTCTCAAATCATTACTAATTCATTAGCTGAACTTTCAATCAGGAGCTTCTATTCAGTCAGGTGGATGAATCCGTGATACCCACTAATGAAACACCAGATCAAGATCTTAAGTTCAAGATCTTAAGTTCAAGATACTAGCATTTTAATTACTTACCTTCTACTTCTACTTCGCTATCCTTCTTTCGCCCTCATGAAAGGTTCTTCTTACTTTTTTTAAAAAAAAAAACTTCACAAACCAAATGTTCTCTCAACCAGAATCGAACTCCGGACCCTTAGACTACTATGCTCTCTACTTTTCCATTAGTCAATCTATCTTAGTCGTAAAAGGAACATATTTCGATAAAACAGTTCATTAACGAAAAGATTACAAAAGGCATTGTTTTGACTTTTCTCAAGAGATTTTATAACAATGAGGCTAGAATGAGTTGGAGAAGCCATATCAACAACGAGTACTTCGTGTTTCATCCGGGGATTTCAAACACCTCGAAACAATAACTTTTCATCTGTTTCTCGGTGTTTGGAACCCTGATGAAACACTCGCACTCGTTGTTGATATATTACATCAATACGTCCAAAGAGAAGTCAATAAACTCTAGAGTGGCGAACTCGTAGCCGAATTCGTAGCCGAGCTGTAGCCGAACTGTAACTGTAACTTTGAAATACTCACTTATAAACTTATCTTATGCGTATCAAAAACAAAGAAGATTCATAGTCTGCGGAACGGTAACCATAACTATGCTGTAACCTTAGGCCAAGTTTAAACGTAGAATCTTACATGTGTCGAATTCAGCCCCTATCTTAGTCGAATTTAGTGGTACCGAATTTTACCGAATGTTGTTCCCAATCTCCTCTCATCACAATGTTTTCCAAGATGGCGGATAACAATGTGGTTGGTGATGTTGGCGAAAAATATCTTCATTTTCTTCAGGAAACGATTCGAAAAAGCAGAAGACGCAGGTTAATGATGCAGACAACCTTAAATTACTTGGTCGCTAGGAGAAGTCGTCTCTTTCCACCCTGGAGCCTCCTCATCGTTTTCGGCAAAAATCGAGTAGAACAAACAAAAGTAATTACCGCACGTTAAACAAGTATATTTTGTCTGCTTAAAACAAGAACAACACATTCCTTCTCCTGCCATATTTCGAAGCGTTGGCCCCACGTCGTTCAGCCTGTTCTTACGCATGATCGTCACGGAAATCGTATTGAATTGTGGGAGATCCATAAATTATAGTACTTAACTACAATTTTTGCATTATATTTCGCACATGTGAAATGCGACGTTTATTAATCAACTGTCGAACTGATGTCGTATCTTCGACTGCCGTTCAACCGCAGATTCAACGGAAATCGTATTTAATTCGAAACTGTCGAATTTAATTGATTCAAACGTCGTATTTTATATTCATTTAATTCATTAATTGAATTGGACACATCACATATGAGATTTGACATTTAAACTAGGTGTTCAAGTTTGATAGTTAAAATGCCGCCTAATCATAATAGTATTCCCATAAAAACAACAACAACAATAACAACAACAACAGCAATAACAATAACAACAATAACAACAACAACAACAATAACAATAATAACAACAACAACCCTCAACCCGTTAGAACGGCTTCAGAACTCGAAAAACTCCAGGTAGTATACTTGGCGACCAACCGGTTAGAGCGGGTTCAATAACCCGCTAGAATGTAAACGAGATCTGAAGCTGTTCTAGCGGGTTGACGGTAAACCGGTTAGAGCGAGTTCGCTTCTAACGGGTTATTGAACCCGCTCTAACCAGTTGCAGTGGCTGCCAACCAATCTTGCCTACTTGTTGTTGCCTACTTCAGTCAGAAACCTTGAATGAAATCTATAGCGCTCACTAATAAGCTTAAGTTAAAGGGGGATGAGGTCAAATGAAATCAAACTAGTTTTTTTTTTTTCCCTTGCAATTTATTTCAATTCATATATAGAGAATAAAAGTAAAATGCGTATACATGCGTACCTAAAATTTACGGTGTTCACGGCTTACCCATGAAGAAAAATAACGCCCTGGTATCTCCTACAGTCACCACATACATTACATTATCCGGCTGCAGCGTGGTAGGTCCTTGTAGCGCAGTGGTTAACAAAGAGTGGGGTTCGATTCCCGCCAAGCTCTTAATTTTTCTCTGTATTCTCTCTTTATATAGAGAATATATTATTTGGATGCATGGAGATATTAGTCTTCAAGTGTTGAACATATTTATCATGTGTGAGCGCAGCGAACGAGTGATAGATTTTCAAAACACAAGAAGATAAAATTTGTGCCTAGGTGTGTCCAAAGGGCCCATTGACGTAACATTCTAGCTGTTTAATCAGCTTAACTATCGATGAACAAACCCTATTGCTGTCAAATAGGTTTTTATAATAATAATAATGATAATAATTGATAATGATAATGATAATGATGATGATGATAATAATAATAATAATAATAATAATAATAATAATTAGAGAAAATCGAAAGTTGACGAAAAGAGGGCGGAAAAACAGAGGAGTTGTTGCGGAGTTAATTACGTATATGGAAAAATACAAATCTGTCCTAAGAAAGTTGAAAAGTGGCTTCATCAGAAGGAAGAAAGTCGAGGAATCAAGACGATTAAATCGACAATTTGAAATGGACCCTGGGAGAGTATATGATCAATTTAATAATATCGCAAAGAACAAGAAGGATTGTATTAATGGAAGACCAACCTACAAGAGCAATCTAGATGACAGTAAAGAGGAGTGTCAAATGTTTGATAATATCGAAGAAGCTAGTGGTTTTTGGAGGGATTTGTGGGAAAAGAGAGGAACGGGGGATCCATCTGCGGACTGGTTGAAAGAAATTAAGAACACTATCAACAGACGCATCCCGGCCCCGTCCGAGGAGGAATTGAATCTAGAGTTTGAACAGGTGCTTAAATCAGTTAAGAGGAAGAGGAACTGGAGTGCTCCGGGACCTGATAAACTAGCAAACTATTCTATATTCTATATAAACTATATGATGGTTGTACATCGCTTTCCAATATGGATAAGAAAAGTGGTAACCAAGTTATGCAATTCATGGAATACCAAGATCGTCACAACAACCAAAATTGGGCCTGAAGTTTCAGATGTAATCCACTTCAACAGAGGACTTCCTCAAGGTGATTCGCTGTGTCCAAGGCTGTTCACAATTTGTCTGAATCCTGTCGCGTGGAAACTCAATGCTACAGAAGGATATCGACTCTCTAAACCAATCAGTACCAAGGTCACACACCTATTGTATATCGATGACCTCAAAGTCTTTGCTGTCTCAGCCCAGAAGCTGGAAATTGTGATGAAATCCACAAGAACGGCAATGCAGGATATTGGACTCGAATGGAGTCCAAAAAAGTGTTCCGTTGTAAACATAAAGAGAGGAGTCAAAGTGGCCAACGAGCAGGGAATGACGTTTGATGAATCAACAGTAGTTAAATGTTTTGAGGAGGGAAGTCAGTACAAGTTTCTTGAAGTTCTGGAGAGTAGTCGACAAGAAGATGAAGTAGCTTTTAAAGTTGCCTCTGAAGTTTACCTGAACAGATTGTCCATAATATGGTCAAGTCCATTGTCTGATTCCCATCGTACTCTGGCTACCAAATCAGTACGCTCTTCCCGCACTAAGCTATTTAATGTGGACGCAACATCTATCCATTTGTTTGGGAGACTAAGTACTACGTGATGAGAGTGAGGCTCAAAAATATTGCCTCGTGCGAGGATTCGGTGTGTGTGTGGGTGGGTGTAGAGACGAGAATATATGCGAAGTGAATTTTGTAATAAATATCGTTAAAATCATTGGTAGCAGAGCGAGGTTTCATTCCGATTCGACATCAGGACAACCTATAAAGAAAGATGTCAGAGGAAAAGCTGAAAAAAGATAAAACAAAAGCGAAAGCCGCTTTTACAAGAGCCAGAAACAAATTACTCATGAAGCTGGAAGGCGGTTTAACAGCAAAAAAAGAGGTGAGGGAACAGTTAGACGAACTAAGCATAGCTATGGAACGTGTAATAAGTGCTATCGAGAATTTGGAAACGTTTTAAGAAGAAAATGAGGACGCAGAAAAAAGCAAAAGAATATCAGATGAATTAGAAACGATAGCTGAAGATTTCGAAGAAGC
>JAAAQI020127857.1:0-14190 GCA_011800005.2 Stichodactyla mertensii | reverse complement strand
CAACTCCAGAGAACCAGAAACCTATTGTCTTACCCTCCAAATTCAGCTGCATTCCGACGTGCTGCAAGGGGCCTATTACTGTTGAGTTTTCTCAGTCTCTGCATTCTGAATTTCAGCTCCATATTTTTTCATCAACAAAATCATCAGTTACTATAGTAATATTTGTTGTTATCCATAAGGCAGTTACCAAGTGACCAGGGGAAGTTCTTGAAGAAGGTTGAAATAATATGTTGACTTTCCTTCAAAATCCAGGTATATGTAATTTTTTCTAAATGTGGAAAATAGTGGAAACAACAACAACCGTCTCGGAAATGAGGCAACAACTATTAATACAGCACTTTCATGACGCGAGATGCTGTGTGTACACAACAACACATAAGCCAAGGTTTTCTGTTGAAATTTTTATTTCAAGAACGCAATGCATTCTTTTTCAAAGGAAAAGTATTATTTAGATGAATAGTAATGTATGGGGAAATAAATGAAGTGAATTATAGCAACCATACGAAATAAGAGCTGAGAAAAATTCTTACTTTTTTCATTAGTTTGCGAATTGTTGCTCTGTAAGAAGAGGGTCATTTGCTATCCTTTTCAAGTTCTTTCCTTCCACAAGCAATTTACAAGAAACTACAGATGAGGAAAAAATGAAATAGAAGCAAAATCGCTGCTGTAAAAAGACATCCTTCCCTTTTTCTTTGACATAGAACGATGCCTTTCTTTCAGGTTACTTTCATATAGGAAGGTTTTGTCTAGCTTCGTTAAAAGCATCTTTTGCTCAACAATTCCTTTTACTTTCTATAGTGGTGTTGTGCACTATCCATCGCTTCTTCAGTTGGCAAAATAAAAAAAAACAACACATGTCTGTGGAAGGCAAGGCATCCTATTCTTTCTAACAACCTTAGGGTCCTTATAAAAATTTCTGCCAATAAACTATTCAAACCATTTAAGGTGTTGAACCCCTGCCTTGACTACGTACTTAGTTTATAAGGTCACAACTCTTCCTGTTTCTATTTTCTCACGTTCGCGTACACAGAAAACGCCTCTGGCCTGTCTCATGGATGCAAACGGATCCTTGGTGGATCTTTGTGGGGTTTCCGGCAGATTTGACTCTCGAGCTGTCGAGTCGTCTTTATAGGCAAATAATTGGGACGAGCGTCTGGCTTTCGTCGTGAAATTCGCACGAAAATACTCGAAAGAGAACTTCATATTCTGATCTGTGGCTGTCTTACATCTTTCCATCCATTAGCCCACGTGTGGTTTGCCGCGAGGGAGTGCGCACGGTAACCTACTTCATGTGGTCTTCTGACCTCGCCTTTCCATTTTTAGCAAAAATGGGAGGCCACAGTCATGGACGAAATAAACTTACTATAATCTCTGGGGCCCACACGAAGAAAGGTTTCGCCAGTCTGACACACACGTCCCTTGACACGTCTGAGGCAAACCTCACTCGTCGAGTTTCCTTTCTCCCGACCGGTTCTTTTCCCTCGAGTGGCGGCAATGGAGCTCCTTCGTTAGTGATAAATTACAAGAAGCCTAGAATTAATCCGACTTGATTGATTACTTTTCTAAAGTGTCTCGCAAAACGCAGCCAATTTTAACTACTTTTGTAAGATTCGTTGAAGTAGAATTTCTTTATATAAAGTTGAGATTAGTAGTTTCAATTACACATCGGAGAGCATTGCTTTGGGAAATTTTTCAATCCTAAAGCTTGAAAACCTGCCAGTCCCTTACGACTACTTTTTGTGCTTAATTACGTTTTTGCTCTTCATTACATGCACCCAAAATTGCTCACATCCTAAGCGTTCGTAATATAAAGTAAACTTATTTTCACAAAATCAAATTTTTCAAACAGTTTCTTGTGAATCGGCCCTCAAAAATATGTTTTACATTTTCAACATCAAATGTGTTTCTAATCAAGCCATGCTCGAAATGACTGCCAAACCTAATAATAATGTAATTAATATAGTTATAATTCGATTCATATTTATCTTCTTCGTGACTTGTAATTCTGTGTTGAAGGATGTGTGTATTGTAAATCCTATAAAGCTTTCTCATGTGTACGAATGATTGCAAAACCACTTGAATGTGTCCTAAGATTTGAGTTAAAACGTCTTTAAGTCGGAGGTCAAAATGAAACTGTAGTCTCTGATTCTGTGAGAGCGTAGGAAGAACTTAAAACTTTATTGTATTTTTAGCCCCAAATGAAGTTTTTATGCTGCAAATTTGAACAGAACTATGAATGACAGTTTCATTTTTGTGACTAGGCCTCTTTCGGTCAACATTGACAAAAACCTTCACAAAATATTCCCTCGATGTCTACGCTGTTTCAAAACAAAACTTACTTGCTCAAATGCCATTCCGGCCAAGGGGTTAATGTGCAGCATTTAGGCACACCGTATCTCTCCCAAACGTTCGTAGGAATTCCATTAAAGAAATCTTATCCCCTATTCAAAAGCTCTTTGAAAGCAGACCTCGCGCCTATTAAATTTGCCCTCTGGTGGGACGATAAGGAAATGCTTGAGTCATTTGTAAATAAAACGAATCATTTGGAAGGTCATGTGGAAATTTTCTGTGGAAAATTTCCGAGGGTGTTGAGGTTGGTAAACCGGCGCCGCTTGAAAACTAAAACCCCTGTTGCAAGGTGGAACTTTTAGCTGAAACTTTTGTACATCGGCGTTGGGAGGCAAGTTTCACGGGGGTGTTACGGTGCAATAGTCTTGTGGAACCTTGCCCCCGACATATGTTTCAGACAAAAAGTAGAAAGAAGATTCTATTTGTGAAAAGGAAACGTGTCGCGAACAAGCTTCAAGACCACTGCACCGTGTAACACCCTCGTGGAACTTGTCTCGCAACGTCGTTGCACAGAAGTTTCAGGTTTAAGTTTCACCGTGTACGTAACCGAAAACATAGTTTGTCGGTAGAAAATGGTCAAACAAATCATAAAATAATCAAGAATTAAAAAGGAAATAGATAAAGTTAATTTGCTGTAAATTGTGTGAAAAAAGTGTGGTTTTTTCTTCCTTCATTTATGAACGATTACGAAATGATCCAACTATTTGAGGCTGATAACATAACTAACCTAAGCTTCCCAAGCTGTCATTTCCCAAAGACTTTCATTAAGAAAGCTAGTTTTCATTTCGATGCGTTTGGACACATGCCTTTGTTCGTTGATGAAGTTTGTCGTTGTACAAATGAATACTATCTGTCATTATCATCTAAGTGCATCAGGGAACGCCCTCTGATCCTGACACACACAGCTCATAAAGCTAACAAAATTGAACTGAATGCTTTTACTTCTGTCTCGAGAAAAAACCTCTTGACGTAGACGATTGTCTATGTCAATAAAACTCTAACCCGCCTAAAATATTTCGCTTTATTACAGCCACTCCTTGGTTTTTCGTTAGGAATTTCAAAGAAATTGGTCGCATATCAAAACAGATGTTTCTAGACGGAGTTTTTCGGGTCAGGTGAGGATTCCTTTCCTTGCGATTCCGGTATTCGAACCGTTTTCCCGCGTGTAGTTTTTGCCTTTCGGACATGTCGCAGTGAAAGATTCTTTAAACGGCTAGTCCTATCTGTTACAAAGCTGACTTTTATCTGGGAAAATTTAACTGGAGACATTTTTCCGTCGTCATTTGACTCTGCTCCCAAAATTGTCGTTTCCTTTCTTGGAATATCCGCGAATTTCCTTACCTCTTTAATACCATCTTGTTTATAAGGGCTTTCCTGTTATCCGTAATTTTATCAAGTGCTTTTTATCGGAGAATCTTCGTATTCGCTGTTTGTTCATTAAAAGATTCCTACAAGTGTCGCTAAATTGACAGAAGCCTCCAAGAGAAAATCACTTAAATCCAGCCTCATTAGCAATCCTGCTTTCCTTTGTTGTCTGCTTGTCTTTTCTGAAGATTTAAGCTTGTATCTATTCATGAAATTATCTCAAAGCCTTCCTGGATCTGCGACACGAGATTTACAAATGTCTAAGATGTCTCCTCTTTGTAGGGTGGTATACACACTATTTTTAAGAAAATGTAGTTCTGTCAACAAAACTAAATTATAAATCTCTCGTTTTGGCATGTGTCAGACATGAATGCTATTTCATTAGTAACTACTGCAAATTCACTTCCAAAACTCTCATTTTTCAATACTTATTTATTCTTATTCTTCAGCCTATGAAATATTTAACGCCCTTGAAAATCTGGAAATTTAAAGTCAAGTGAGATTTTTGAAATTATAAAGTATTGCATTAATTTAAATCGAGGATAAGTTAGCGTTTCCTGTTTTGCTTTCAGAAAACTAAAAACAATCTTGGAACTAAAAACTAAAAACTATCTTTTTTCTCTAAATTTATTTATTCATTCCCAATACACATAACAGGCCTTATTCGTTTGTTTCTCGTACTTAATCAAAACAAATTTCATAGCATAAGAAAGTTCTTAACGAGACCTCTTTGAAATGACCCGAATGAGCTAATGCAATTATCTTAGCGGTAAAAGCCGTTTCCTTCAACATTATCATTCACCAAAGACGCATTAGTTTTGGGATTCAGCGATTAATATAGTTTCATTGGGGTGGGATTTTCATTTTGTTTATTGGTTTTTCCGTAATTTAAAGTATATTTGATGTTTACTATGTTTATTTGGCATGTTTATTGCTTCTAAATATAGACTTGTATTTAGACGCGCGTGCGTCTTTTTTTCCCGCCAAAACAACATGGTGGACATGCATTCAAACTTTTTTTCGGCACTTTAGAGAACTGCTGCTGTCAACTATAGAAAAGATGTAGTCTGAAAGCCTTTTTTAGGTTTGATTTTCTAGATGATAAACAATTCGCCTCAGAACTTTGCCGACAAGATAACTGATTGGTGAATACTTTCAAAAATTAATAGAACTGATTTGAATAGTAAAATTTCAAAAATGCGCGAAAATTTCTTGGACAATGAAAAATTCAAAGCCTAAATTGTTTCTCAAATATCGTTTTTCTTTCTAAATTACGCTCAATGTAGATAACATTGTTCTTTCTTTAATGTCTTTGATTGAGATTTTGGTTGGTTTGTCATATTGCCGGGTATCGCCGTTTTGGCGCTATTGACCGGCTGGCTTCCAGAAAAACCCCAAACTTTTGGCCGCAATTTTCAAACTAATCCCAAAAATAATTTAAGTTTTGAAGGATGTCGTGGCTACAACCGGCCTAGAGCGAATTTCCCTGTATATGAAACCCATTTCCTACCAAACAAGGAGATAGAAGCACTTATGTAAAATTTATAGAGGAAAAGACATTGGTGTTTTCTCCCGAGGCAAATAAAGATGATTAGATTTTGATTTCGTCGAAGCTTCTGAGCTTCATAGCTTATAGATATTGCTAATGTTTTCGCAAAAAAGCAATTAGCAGACATGGCTAAATGTCTAATTGTTTTATTTTTCATTAGTTCGGTGTAGCGTGAATGCAACAAGTCTCTTTTACCTTTTGTTTGCTTTTGTCGTTAATGGCGGCCCATCAGTAGCCGCTTCGTCACGATAGTCATGAAAGATTCACTACCACAAAGAGCCAATAATTGCTGTAAACCATGTGCTGCCTTACAATTTGCTTCAAGATAAACTCATATCTGGAAAAAATAATAACATTTTCCGTGGTTTTAACTTAATTGTCTCTCGATTAAACTTCATTGAAGCAAAGAAGAGATTTTTAACCCGACTGCTGGAAAATTTGATTTCAAATTTAATTACTTCGTCGAAAAAATGCTAAATTTGTTAATAGCTTTCAGACTTTTACACAGAACAGAAATGAAGTTTTTGCTTCTTGAGACAATAACAGCTGGCGTGCTATCGGAACACTGATCAAATTCTGAAAAAAGTTTCTTTAAGAACCAGTTGACACGTTTAACCCGCCATCTTAGAGGACGTTATCATCACTTTTATCAATATTGCCTATCGCCTGTATCTATAGCAGGCTTTTTTGCTTGAAGTTGAACTCCTTTTGCGAGTTTTTGAGGGTCAAAGGTATTTGTTTATCTTGTGGCGTGCTTCAATTAAGTATTCCTTAGGTTTCAATTCTGTGTGTTCGGGTTTTTGGTACACAAAGCCCAAGAATGGCAAGCGGAGCTTTGAAGTCTTTATACAATTTCTTATCAAAACAAAACAGGGTGATTCCAAGTGAATGAAGCTTCGTCAGTGAAGGATCAGATTGCTGCCAAGACCTGACAGACTACAAAGTTGTACTTATTTCATTTATTCCACTATGTTTTTCCTGTCGCTGGCGATATCATTTCTCTCTGATCCACATTGTTGATATGCCAAAGTTTCAATGAATCCTAACCGCAACACATTTGCCAAGCAAAATTCACTTAGCAAAACACGTCAAATTTAATTATAACTCCTAGATTCTTTATAATATATACCTTAGTTTTCATTATCTTGAATTTTGATTTAATTTTTTGTCCCGATAAACCAGGACATTTTATCCTTCTGGAATTCTCTTTTGGTCAAAGTTCGAGTGGCCATTCCGCTGAAAAAATAAATCTTTTAATAATAATTTCCCCGTGAAGTTCGGTGTCAAAGTAATTTGTCAAAATGTAAACGAGAATTATTTTTATTTGGTGAACTTTTGAACTGCGTAGAGATATCGGCGTGTTGTCTTCGAGTGAAATGTCTATAAAACTGAAGCACTTTAGCTGAGGAAGCACTTCATTTACTTTGAAATAACATTTCTACGAGATGATTATCGCTTTTTTTGTGAAGAAATATTTGCGCAACACAACCGTTTTTCCTTTTCAGTAACTTTGTTTTGCGCGCCTTCTGGTTGACCTAGACTTCTTAAGCTTTTTCGGATTTTTTCGGTGTTTCTATAATAAATAAAACTGTGCCACAAGCTAAATCCAATGTGGTTTTGGAACTCGTGGTTTACTGATGCTTTTCCGGCCGGCCGGAATGCAAATATCTTATGGATGGACTAACAAACACTCCAAGCGATTTCTACTCCACGTTTCAAACATTTATTCATACAATATTCAAATATAACATCTTCAAGACTGTCTGAAAACTTCTTTAGAAAAAATTTATCAATTTTATACAAAACGAACCAAATTCACCGATGCAATTTCGATTATTTGCTTTAACAGACAAAGGATTGACATTTTTCTTTTGAAATTTTACTTGCAAATCAAGGAGTCTGCTTCCTCAACACTGTAACCCTCCTCTCTAAGAGAATAGCTCGAGATAATGAAATTATTTGTTGTGGAAAACACAGTTATATCTTCACAGCAGGAAGGGAAGTGATGTTGGTTTCGAACTTAGAAAAGTAACAAAAACTAACTTCAAATAAAGTAGTTTTCGTTCGGATTATAAGGTGTTTGGAAAAAACCAAATCGCTAAAAGGAAAATTAGCATTTATAGTCTATAAAACCAAGAAGAAACACACAGAGTCTTAGTCACAATAGACACTGGATTACTCTAACAATGGGTGTATTCGAAATGTCCAGCACAAACCTCGAGTAATCTTAAATAGTAGTGATTTCATAGCTCTTAACAATGTCGAAAGTACTTTGATATCAAACAATGAGCTACTTTGGATGCCTGTTTAATGAAGTCAAACTCGCTTCTTTTTTTGTCTTTGAATTAGTCCTCCTATCCTTTAGTTTGATCACGTTTTCGCTTGTGTTTCGTAGTATTTCTGACAGTTCTAAAGTTCCTCTTGCTAGTAAATAAGAAGCCGAGGCATCGAGAGTTTAACATCACAAGTCTGATCTTTGGGTAGTATTTCTATCGGATCGTGCTCAGATGACCCAAACGGTTCGCGGTCATTCTTTGGCATAGATGCACTCTCAATCTGATAACGATATAGCTCGCCTAAAGGCCTTTTTCTTTATCAGCTGTTTAGACCGTAGCCATAGGCGATAGTCCACTTGCTTTACTTTGCTGAAACGACGCATTATTAGCAGCGGAGCTTGAAATTGAAAGCGGCGTTGGTGGCACTAAACTAGAGTATTGGTTAATAATTTGCGGTGGTGGCTGGGTCTCTGGAGGGGCTTTACGAACCTCGCTCGCCGCAGCAAAATCCATTTTTCTCTTTTTAGGTTTCTTGCCTGTTTTCTTCTCGTAGAACATTTTCCACGATTTGAAAGTCTTGTTCGACCAGATCCACATGTTTGAAGTGATTCCGATAATTAATAACATGAAGTACTTGACTACGAAGACCTCGGTGTTCGGGCCGTAGTTCTCTAGACACGCGCTGTTGCCCCGGCACATCAGAACATGAAAGGGCGCCATGAGTTCCCAAGTTTTCATATTATTATGTTCATAAAAATAACAAACGATAACACACGTTACAGGGATGATATACAGCACAGAAAACACTCCGATTCGTACGATCAATTTCTCCAGTTTTTCCGTGTTGGTTTCCTTGTTTTTCAAGACGGTCCGTATTCGGAACAAGGAAAAGAATCCCGCAAATAGGAATATTGTTCCAATTACAAGGTACAAGACGAGAGGAACGATGACATAGTGGGCGAGATTTCGCGGTTCGGAGTTACCAACGTAGCAAAGCCCTGTGAGTTCGTCCGAGTCGACTTTACGCATTATAAGCGCGAGAATGGTCTGTATAGCGGGCACGGTCCAAGAAATCGCATGGAAGTA
Source organism: Stichodactyla mertensii (assembly GCA_011800005.2). Classification (NCBI taxonomy): domain Eukaryota; kingdom Metazoa; phylum Cnidaria; class Anthozoa; order Actiniaria; family Stichodactylidae; genus Stichodactyla; species Stichodactyla mertensii. The sequence goes on along the minus strand of JAAAQI020127857.1, from coordinate 5,565 downwards.
CGTTGCTTTTCGTTCTATTGCCTCTTGACCCCACTTTCTCCCAGCGGCCAGGAACCAAGCTAAGGTGAGAATGACCCACCAAAGAGCAGACGCCATACCGAAGTAATACAAAAGCAAAAAGACCACGGAACAGCACGCGTGGTCGGCAACATTCATGCCAGACCTGATCACATAAGTCTTTGAGGAATCACAAATCACGCTCTCTCTTCCTGCAGCGATTCTTATCAGGTACCCCAGTGAATACAGATTGTAGCAAACGGAGAGAAATATGATCGGTCTTTCGGGGTATTTAAACCTAGTGGTGTCGATAGCAAATGTTAACACCGTGATTGCCGTGGAGATGAAGCACAGCACGGCCCAAACGCTTATCCAGATGTCTGCAAATCGTTTGTTTTCTTTGGAAAAGAGCAGCTCACCCGGACACTTGGGTATGCATTGGTCGTACTTAGAGACCTGAGTGTACTTGGTCTTCAGAGGTCCCGTGTTGTTTCTGCAGGCCAAAAAAGCGTAAGAATAAGCCAGCGTGGAGTTAGGATTACCATAAAACTCCCCACTATCAAGAGAACCAGTGGGATTTTCCTCGCCTTCCTTATCTTTGGGCTCGGTTGGAATCTTTCCCACAAGATCTTTGAAGATCTTCTTGAACTCCGGACCCATATTCTCCATAGTGCTCCAAATATCGGTGTCGTTGACAGGCTTGTGTTTCGAGCTCGGCGCTGCCATACAAAGCCGAGTAGGATCACTTTTTCCTCTCGGGTCGCTCTTCTTCAGCAGACGATCGCAATTCAAAGTATCTGGCCAATCGAAGCCGAACCGACGCATCAGATCACTGCAGCCATCGCGAGCTGCCTCACACATCGAACGGCACGAGTATATCGGCGCGTTTACCTCCTTGGTACACATAGGCGCGAACACCGAACACAGAAAAAATCTGAGTTGCGGCGCACAGTTCACAGCGATTAAAGGCTTAAACTCATGGATCTTGTCGCCTGCCTCCTTTTGGTTTTCTTGGCCAAGAAAGTTCGGGTATCGTGTGTAATTGTATCCAATTCCAGTGCACAAGGGGATAGTGATCTTCTCGCATTTTGTGATGGTTTGCTTGGAAGTCTTGGCTTTCTGGGCAGCTGTATTTAGACTAAAGTTGAGAAAAATCAACCATAGAACCAAGAAAAGAGTGGTGTAGCTTTTGCGATTGTTCTCCCAAGCGATTGCCATGTCGGCCCTCAAGCTGTGCTGTAACAACAACAGTATTGTGGCGATCGTGGAACCTTAGATATCCTCTATTCACCGCGAGTTAAAACGTATTGTATCTACAGCCCCATCACGTAGTGCGGTCTGAACTTCTAAAGCCCTGTTGCTTATTATCTAGTGGACTCATTATTCGGTGTGTTTCACAAATGTCAAGCATTGATCCTACATATCTGTCACACTTGTCAATTACGCCATTCAGGAAACGCAATCGTGATTGGTACATCAGGATGAGTTAATCTCTCCGCCAATCCGAACAATGGACCCGAGATTAAAGGAGACCGGCGATGTTCGAGATGAAGCTTAATTGAAAACGTGATGACAGAAGACGGGAATGATTGTTCTGCGATTTTCACCTAAAACCAATTCACACTAAACCAAGAAACCAACCTTTTTTGCCATCGATCATTCCAAGAGGATCAGCGAGAGAACGCTTTTCACCAAGTTATTAAAATGCGCTTACACCATGTCCTATCATTATCGCTTGCTCTTAACCTACGCTTGATTGGAAGAGCTTATGTTGGGACCAATTTAATCGATCACTTGTGGCGATAATTCAAGTATAAGAGCCCTATGTGTGAACCAAGGACTTCTTGGAGTTACACTTCTTGTTTCGCGGCTCTCTTCCTCCTTAAAACCACGCCAGGGATTTCTTTTCGTGACCTTCTGAGAATCGTATTTCAAGATATTTTTGTTTCTTACGACGTCTGCCTAAAAACAACAAATCCTTAGCGGCAATTGTATTCTGAGCTGGGTCATTAGCGTCGCTAGAACGCTCTAATCAAATAAAAGATCTCGCGCTCTTCTCTCAAGTAAAATTATCGCGGAAATTTTGTCACTGAAGATTACGGCGAATTACACCGCTCCTAAACAAAAAATGAAATTTGAGGCGTCGTAGTTTCCAAGCTATAAATCCTTATTCAGTACATAGGGTTTTTACGGGTGATTTTGCATTTACATTGAGCCGGAATAAATTTTACAAGCTGCGCACAGAGAAGTATTGTGATTGTGGTGGGTTTGGAGACGGCAAAATTCGTTCGCGAGTCACGTCCGGTTTTCAACTTCGCTGACGAAGAGGAAGTAGAGGAATGACCAAGAAAACCATCTATGTAGAGGATGTAAGACTGTATTTCAAACACTGCAAAGTTCTCAACCTTTTAGCCAGTGCGTTGGCTAAAAAAACGAGGAAATTTAGCAAAAAATTCATTGTTTTCGACTTTGAAATTCATATTTATTTACTTTATTTATGGTTCAACAAACTTATCGCACAGTGTGAACACTACGTAACGCAGCGTGTTCCTTGCTCAAAGACAAAGAGATCTTGTTTGTTACCAATACCCTTAGGATATTTATCATAACAGGAGAGCAATTATAAAATAAATGACTCAGGTGTTATGGGTATTATACAAGCAAGTTCGTGTTAATTTTGTTGACGATATAGTAGAGTATAGAATTGTTATCATTAAGCTTCGTTAGTTTATCTCTTCATTTGGAATTTGCATTATACCAAAAGATAAAGCTATGAGATCTTTTAATGGAACCGCAAAAGGTGTATAACTCCCTTGTAGATATTTTTTTTCGTTCGTTCGTTTATATTGATATTTACTTCTTTATTCCTATTTTTCTTTGTCCTCTTTCCTTGTAGTATATCCCTCTCAGTTGCTTTCTTTCATGATTTTTATTTCATTTCATCTCTTTCCTTTTTTATTTTCATCCTTCTTCTTATTCTTACTCTAATTTTTCCTATTGTTTTGTCTGGCTGTCATCTTAGTTTTTCTTTCTTTCTTTCTTTCTTTCTTTCTTTCTTTCTTTCTTTCTTTCTATTGTCCTCTTTCTTTCCTCTTTCCTTTCTATCTTTCTTTCTTTCTTTCACGTTTATAAGTCTACGAGATGTCACATCAGTTGAGATGGTTAAGAAAAATTTAAAGACATTTTTATTCAGGAAAGCATTTGCAGATAGATTTACTTTAATAAAATTTTAAGAATTAGAATTAGTATATTTTACTTGCACATATTATAATTATTACATACTTTTAATCACTTTTATATTAATTATTGTAATTTGATTTATTATTTTATTTTATTTTTAAGACATGTAAAGCGCTTTTGATCTTTCATTGTAAGCGCTATAGAAATATTAAATATTATTATTATTATTATTATTATTATTATTATTATTATTATTATTATTATTATTATTATTATTTCTAAGTATCTGTTTTTTATATTTTCATTCTCCTTCCATCCTCTCCCATCTTTCGCGTATCCAAATTTTATTCCTATACTTCATGAAACCTCTAGTCTGTGTGAACCGCTCCTTCCTTGAGACTTCAAAAGGTTAACTGCCAGGAACAGTCTCCCACCTGGAACCTAAGACCACAACGACCAATACCAGTCTGCTAAGAATTTGAATATGATGAGGTAATAAATACCGACATGTTTGTTTTCATGCGGTATCGTTATCATTTCCGTGTGTCTGCTCTCGTCCTAAAAAGATCGCATTACGTTCTGTGGTTAATTCATCTGCGCTTTAGTGCAAGGTGGGGATTAAGGGTCAGCATTTTTGCTCATGGCTATAACAGGGTTCGTGTACAACCTTGAAAAGTCCTTGAATTTCATCATTTGTCTTAAAAAGTCCTTGAACTCAATTTTTCCTTGAAAAGTCCTTGAATATTGGGAAAAAGTCCTTGAGAAAATAGAAAACAGTCCTTAGATTTTATGGATTTGACAAATTTCACAATTATTCTAACAAAGGTTTTATACAGAAATTTTCAGGGTTTTTTTCGATCAGTTTTCATCTATAAATCCAATGACGCTGATAACCTTGTTTTCATGTTGGAAAAATAATTCGGGGTGGCTTTTGTTATCTTTGTTTCTTGTGAATTAGTGGTCAGTTAATCGATCTTTACAGCTTAAAACAAGCCCTTAAGGATTGCTGACATGTAATGGTACACAAAATCAAACAAACACTGCTTAAGATGGAGATAATCTACGTTGCTGTCCTTGAAAATTTAACATTTTCCCTTGAAAAGTCCTTGAAAAATCCTTAATTTCTTTCTCTACAAAGTTGTACGAACCCCGTATAACTCTGATCTGCACGCAGAGGTAGCCCAAGCTGTGTTTTTACAGTGTTGTATTATAAGGTAAATTATGGCACTGCTCCCTAAAACCTCCAAAAAAGTAGCCAAAACGTGAAATAAAGTCACAAAACCGAAGCTGACCCTTAAAAAATTATACCTTTTGTCCTATGTGGCGAGATTGAGGATTAAGCTATTTAGGGTGGTGTCTGAGGTAACCATTTCGATGACGTATTTTCGTTAGACCCTTTGATTTTTTTTTTCATCTTGAAAACTCAGACTTAAAGCTAGTTACATCTTATTCCCTCACATACTAGAAACTTACACGTGTGCTGTACTGATCTGTGTTTTTTAAACCTAAATTATTTGGATCTATTCTATTTGTTTTTGAGCAATTTCTTGTCTACAATGCTGGCTGTCCTAAAGGCATGCAAAATACTTTGAAACAAAATATGTAATTTAGGTAATTAGCCCCCTTAATTTTCAACCCTTCTATCCTTCCCCTCCCCTTCCCTCCCTTCCCTTCTAAATTGCTCTGCTGAGTCTGGAATTAATCTAGACTAAAACAAAATATGTTGTAAAAATCGAATTAACCTTGAAAGCCTTCGGTAAATTCGAGTATCAGTTTAGATAAACGGATGGTTTAGTTTTGAGTTGATTTGTTTAGTCTAGGTATGTTTGATGCGCTACAGTAGATGGCGGTGCCGATTGATACCGATCGCTTTAATGGTAAGTTATACTATATTCATTATCGTTGCCAGTTATCATTTCCGTTGCTTATCGTGGGATTCGACGCTGTTGGAGGAGACAAAGACACCACAATCATCAGCAAATGCTATTCATGAGCATCTACATCATAGTCACCATCGTCAACAACATCACCACCGTTCATCATCATCATCATCATCACCGTTGCCATGATCATCACCATCACCATTCAGCATCATCATCACCATTCAGCAGCAGCAGCATCATCACCGTTGCCATGATCATCACCATCGTTGTCATCAGCAAAAAGACACCAGCAATGTCATTATCGCCATAATCATTTATCATAATCATCATTACCATCATCGTTGATTGTTTCCATCAACAACAACAGCATTCATCAGGCATCATATCATCATCATCGTTGATACTGATGACATCATTAGAATAGACCTTATTCGCTTGGGCGTATTTGTTTTCCCAATACAGGTCACGTGTCATTCCTTTGTGACTTTTTCCTTTGTTTAATGGT
>JAAAQI020127846.1:0-14190 GCA_011800005.2 Stichodactyla mertensii | reverse complement strand
AAACAAAGCGTCCAGGTCAACGATCATCTGGATTAATGATTCTGTATGTCACCAAGACCAACAAGATAGACGCTTGCATGACACACAGGAACCCACTCGTTGTTACTTGCAATTTCTATATTTAACACAGTACAGTTACTCTCAGTAGGAAATGAATTCAAATTGAAAAATAATTTAAACCAAGCATGCCAGGCAGCTCATAAATTTGAACAGCTGCACGATTTAATTATATTGTTAATCAAAGCTATATGAGGAGCTTTTAGATGGGCAGTTATTGCAGAAACATCTATATGGAGATTCTCACAGATGACACGGAGGAGGGAGACGTTCAATTTCTTTGAGTTGCTCTTAGCACTCAAGCTACACAGGTTATATGAATCATATAGTATTGGGTGTATCAGCTGGCACTCCTCTAAGATGATAGATCTTGTATTAGAGTAGGCCTCCTGGTCTTCGGCTGCAACTTTATCTTCAGGTCTGTCCACTTGCCCCTTCCTTTGCTTGGAAGCCCTCCGAGAGAAGTATGACTGTATCTGCTGGGGGGGTCAGGAACTCACTCAGGGTAAATCGCCTATTGCCGTCTTAATCTTTAGCATAGCGCATGTCTCGACTCACTTTCGCGGGATCAATTTTATGCCCTGTCTCCTTGCCAATGTTAAACTTCTCATTAAGATACGCTAAAGCGCTTGTTGGATTTTGTGGTTCTAAGTGTCCATCCCTGAGGTAGCACGTCTTCACTGTTGGCTAGTGGAATATCAGAGCTTTCTATAACAGGTTGTTCACTAGCACCATGCAACAGTTTTTCCGTATACATACCATCGGCCTTGTCCATGAGGCTTTGTCTTTCTAGTCGCAGCTTGCATACTCCATATTCCAAATGGTTTTCAAGGGATAAATATCGATGGTAATTTTTGATATACACCCCACAACGGGACAGGTAAACAGCTTCGGTGACGTCTTGTTCTCCTCTTCTTCAATATCATCGTCATCAACATCATCGTCATCGTCATCGGCGTCTCCGTCAACCGCCTTGTCGGTATTTGGGCGTGTGAATGGAGTGATGTCCACTAAATCACCGGTAGAGAACTCACACCTAAAAGTAGTGATGCAGAAGCTGCCAGACACTAAAAATATTAATATTCCATTAAAAATCAGTATCATCATGATCATCACCACCATCCTATAACCGTCACCGTAACTGTTAATGTCCTTGTCATTATCGTCATCATTGTCATCATCATCATTATTTATTTTAAGTATGATTTATTTTTAGTGGAAACTTACTTACCATGTAATTTAGCCCAAGGTATGATCTTCCCTTTGTCTATGTCGTATGCTTTCCACACGGTAGTCTTTGTCATCGATGACGAAATTGTTTTGCGTGCTTATGCCGACTATCTTTATGGGTTCCAAAGGCTTAACTTTTCCTGCATCCACCAGTGCCACTCGCATACCACGTACTCCGCCGTTAGATAAAATGGCATCTCTTACTTGTGTTGCATTCACATCATGACCTTCGTTGATGTAACGGCGAACATAACATTTAATTTTGGCAGCCTTGCGATCGCATGCCCTCTTACCACCCTGGGGATCACTGAAATCAACCCGGTCAACTTTTATACCCATGGTTTCCCCCATAAGACAACAAGCTGCCAACATGAGGCCGCTGTGATAGCAGCCGGCGTTGTCTTGGCGATATGCAGCGGAGGTGATATTTGGGTTTTCTTTCTGTAGCTCTGTAAGCGTGTGCTGCATGATTGGTATAACCACGTCAGTGTCTTGGCTGCAATTCTCTACAATATGGACAAATACTTGGTGCTGCAGTTTACCGTTTGCCAACGGCCTTACGACAACACTAAGGTGCCAAGATGTGCCTCTTTTCCCGAACCAGTCCGTCTGGGTTTCTCTATATTTTTGCGGCAAAAGCTTCATTGCCCAGTCTTGAGTAATTAAAACCGATCTTCGCCAGGATCTCTGTGCGGGGTTTATCTTGTTGAATGGAATGCAGCTATTGCTGTTTCCATACTTCTATTGCGGCTATTGACTGCTGACAGGTAAATATTATATCGTCACCTTCGTCCTCTTGAAATTTCCGGGCTGTACTTTTTACAGTCGACTTTATAGAAGCAAAGGTCGATTTTAGTTCTTCGCACGACGAGCAGGAGTGATCGTGGAGGTGCTTGCATTTGGAACTGAAGAGAGGTTGCTTCTTGTCACTCAAGGCGTAAACACAGCAGTGGTCAGGGACATTTGATGCGTCAGAAACGTGCACCTATAAAATATAAGAACGATCAGGGCTGTTTCGAACAAATTGATAGTTAATAAGAGTTCTTAAATACGGTTTTGAGTGTCTCATGAAGCCTCGTAGAGTATCTACGTAGTAACTAACTACCCAGCTTGTTATATGGTGGCTTACGCAAGATTCCCCTTCCCGCTTTCAATTAATAGGGACTATTCTAATAGATACATAACAAAGGATGTACAACACGTAAGTACTATATAATAAAAAATAAGAATTACCTTGTAGTCAGTTTTAATGTACTGTTTCCCGGCTTTTAATGCTGTCTCGCAAGAACTAATCCACTGTTGATCACAACCATAGTTTGCAAGCAAGTAACCTAGCCAGGTCATCAAATGCCTTTGCCCCGTCAGATGAGATATAGTCCAAACCCTGCAAAGACTTTCCTACAGTTGCAGTACAAACTAATAAAATTCGTAATATGGTAGAGGGGCTCAAAGGCTTGGTTCCGTCTGTGTCTACTGCATAATGATTCTTTGCGGAATCACTAATCGAATTACGTTTGGACATTCCAGGACTTGGCCATTTGCTAAGTGGAGGTATCGTTGGCCAAGCGGGAGGTCTTGTATAACATTAGGACTGGTTATGAAGGAAAGGAAGTGATCCAGCTGACTCTCATCTGCTTTCATTTTAGGACTCCTCTGCGTTGGTACTGGTGCCCCACGCCCATACTTAAGAATATGCAATCTGGCTTGCTTGAAACGATATTCTGTTATACCAAAAAAGAAAAAGAGAAAAAAGGGAACAGATCCGCAGTTATTCCTAAGACCTGTCTTCGGGTGTCCCAGCCAGTCGCATTCTGATAGGTCTCAGCTAACGCCTCTAGATATTTTCTGTCGGCTGATTGTGAAACCCCAAGAACCTTTTCGACACTTTGTGACGTCTGAATAGCTTCCCAACTATTTCCAGCATCACCGGGTGTTATGACTTCGAAAGCAGATACAATTACATTTGTAGCCTTATCAACACGATGATTTTTACTGCGTGTGGTTAAATCTTTCCAACGCTTTTTTGGTTGACCGACTAGTTCTGTCTCGCAGCAGACATGGAGGAATTCATTCAATTTTTGTGTCTACTGCATATTAATATGCTGTAGACACTATGCCATCGAGTTTATGGCGATATACTTCATATCTGTATCGGTCTGTATTGACTACCGACAAATATTGCTAAGTGACATACGATATAACAGGACATAAAGTTAATTCCTGTGTAAGTAATATAAAACTTCGGGTTGCTTTCGGATCCCACGTGCACTCCACGTGCACAGCAAGCGGCGCATGGTCGGAATAGCCGATGTCATCCGAAGTTCTGCGGACTCGCTGCTCGTTGGCTCGTCAACTCTGCCACTTTGCCTACGACGGCTGCGATCTTTTATCGACTGGGAAACGTTCCATACCGCATGGTTTTCTAATTCGGAAGATTTCTACAAGGTAAGGGCAGCGATTTTACGAATAAGGAACGAGTTAGGCACAGGTTTCATCTAATGTGTCAAGTGTTGTTAAATACAAGCGCTTTTAAGTATTTCCAATTTCTACAAAGAATTTATCGCAAGAAAACGACCACTGAATCGGCGTGTTTGTTTGTGTACGTGCCACACGAAGCGTGTCAACAAAGTTCATTTCATGGACGATCTTCACAGAACCGATGCTCAACCAAGTCAGATCTTTCCATTGACATAATATTTGACCCCTGTCAAAGGATAAATGAGCTCCGTGAGGAGAATATTGAGCCCTGTAAAGGGATAAATGAGCTCCGTAAGGAGAATGGTAAGAATGTTCTTTATGTCGATGTAAAACGTTCATAACTTAAAAGCAAATGTTCTAATGAAGTAATATTTCATAAATCATCTATTCACCTTTTGTACACTCAATACTGAATGTACTGTATCAGGGCTTAGGTGCATTTTAAATTCCAGAAATTATACAAAACTCAACCTTATTACCTTTTGTAATGGCTTATTGTCATGACCGGATAGTTGGATATCAAACAGATAGCAAGATCCATGAAAACTTAAACTTTTCAACAATAACAAATCTACCACTTTGCAATTATCCCTCATGACAGTTCTTACCACACTAATATGTAATATCAATTTCTCATTTCATCCTGAATACATTCATATATGAATGATATTTACATATATCTTTCAAGATTGTTGCTATGTTTCAACCAGCAGTCGACACATGTACTCATCGAGTACGTATTTTTTAAGCTTCTGACTATTGATTGCTGTAGTTGTTGATCCTGTTGTGACTGATGAAAGGCTAAAATATACTAGTCATGAATCAAACATATTGGTTTTCGTTCGCCATGTTTTACTCAACAACGTGGTAGAGTGAATGTTCCGTATGTATATATATGCGGGGGACTGGCGACAAGTTATGTCATAACATCTCCTCTTCTTACAGATGTATAATTTAAAAGAAAATAAATAAAAAAAATTGAGAATAATAAAATGTTCTTTCAACATATTGTGACTCAATAGTTCATAACTCTAATTAATGTTCTTATCTTGGGACGTAGTCTTGCAGATATGCTGGTCTTCTGGTCTGTCTTTTGGGTCGTTCAGCTCTTGGGTGGGGGCTTTGTGGATGTGGTCCTTTATCGGCTGCTCTGTTCTGTGTTGTGTCTTTGTCTCCTCTGTCTGTGGTCTTGTTCTGTGGTTGCTTCTCTTGCTTTGGTTCATCTATCTCCGTAGTATTCCGCAGTATCTCTTCCCTCCAATCTTTGTTGTAATGGTCTAACTCTACTTCCTCTTCCTCTCTGTCTGTAGTATCGCTGTTCTGCATCACTGCGTTTGAAGTTTGAAATGGCTTGCGTCTCGTGTTAGTGTTCGTCCGTCATGTATACGTCTGGCTGTCACTGTCGATCCCTCAATTTGGGTTACAATATAGAAGGATGGATCATATGGTGTCCACCATTTGTTCACCTTTCTTTGCTTCACTAGCACGTAGTCACCTTTGACGAATGAATGTTCCTTGATCCCTTTCCTTTTGTCCATCTTAGCTTTGTACCGTTTATCTCTTTCATTGATGGTCTTATCTTGCTGACTTGGTTTCTCCTTGACTGGCGGAGTGTAATCTAGCTTAGTGCGTATTAGTCTGTTGGTTATAGCTTGGTATGGTGATACGCCAGTTGCTGGATGTGGTGTGTCTCTGTAGGCCATCAACATTTCTTTTATAGCAATGTTTCTTCCTGCTTTGTCTTTGCCTTGGATGTGGGCAATTTGCTCTGTCTTGTTCAATAGTTGCATAAATCTCTGTGCTTCGCCATTTGCTCTCGGGTGTAATGGTGTGACACGATGGTGTTCAAAACCTTCTTCCTCTGTAAAGTCAGCAAATTCCTTCGAATTAAATGGGGGTCCATTGTCTGACTCAAGTCTCTTCGGTATTCCATGATGTCCAAACATCTTCTTTAGTTTCTCTTTGGTGGGCTTGAATCCTGTTGAGTATGTCGTTTCCACCTCTGGGTTCTGGTTCGTTTGTCTACCACCACAAGATTGTAGTGACCATCTGGATACGGTCCTCCAAAGTCTGCAGTTCCTGTTTTCCATGGTTTCTCTGGAATCACTGATGGTTTCATGGGTTCTTCTTTTGTTTGTCTCCTTGTGATTTTGCATTCATAGCATTGTCCTACAGTGTGCTCTATCATTGCGTTCATGTATGGGAACCAGTATTTGGCTCTTACCACTTGCTTGGTCTTGATCGATCCCAAGTGTCCTAATTCGTGTGCGATTGTGATAACCTTGCTCTGTAGCTTGCCTGGTAGGACTGTCCTGTCGTTTCGGTACACTAGATCCTCTGCTATATATAGTTCCTTCTTCACTGGGTAATATGGTGTGATATTAGGTTCTTTCTTTTGCTCTTCCCAGTTTCCTTTCGTGATGATGTCTCTTAATTTCTGGAGTGTTTCATCTTTACTTGTTTCTGATCTGATCTTGTCAATAAGTACCGTTGGTTCCTTGTCTATGATGGCTTTTACTGTGTGTTCCGCGTCGTCTTCTTCAGTGTCTGGCAGTGGATACCGTGATACAAAATCGAGAGGGTCAGCTTCATCTTTGCCTGGTTGGTACTTCATTTTGAAGTGAACGTCCTGCATAGCCATTACCCACTTTTCAATACGTGGTGGGAGTTTTGCAATGGCTTTGTTGAAGAGCGTGAGTAATGGCTTGTGTGCTGGCACTATGGTGAACCTCGGGGCGCCAAGGAGATAAATACTCTCTTTGAGTCTCTCTTTGGCCCATTTCACGCATAGAGCATCTTTCTCCGTTTGGCTGTAGAGTTTCTCTGTGTTGGTTAGTGTTCTGCTTATGAAGTAGATTGCTTGCCATCCTTTCTCTGTCTTCTGGAACAATCCGGCTGACAATCCTTCGTTGTAGCTAACCTCTGTTCTTACCATCATTGGTAGCTTTAGATTAAAGAATGCGATCACATCTTTACTTGAAATGCTATCTTTAAGAAGCTGGAAGGCACTTTCTTTCTCTTCATTCCAGTGGAATTTGGTTTCTTTCAGCGTCAGATCTCTCAGTGGCTTTGTCAAAGATGCATAGCCCAGGAAGCTCCTCACTTCTGACTTCTGGTCTGGCACATTCTTTGACAGCTCGCACATTCTCCTCTGTTGGGCGGAGTCCTCTACTGAATTTGTATCCGCAGAACTGGATCTCACTTTTCCCGAACTCACACTTCTGTCGGTTTAGTGTGATTCCGAAGTGACTAACTCTCTGCAGTACAGTTTCTAGGATCTGGTTGTGTGTCGTCCAGCCTCTTGCTCCTCGAAGTATATCATCTCTTTGGTTCAAGCATCTTGGTATGTCTCCGAAGACTTTCTGCATTGTGTCGTCGAACAGGTCTTGAGACGCTTTCGCTCCGAATACCAGTCGTTTGGGTCTGTAGTTACCCCATGGTGTGCTGAAAGTGGAGACTGATCTAGATTCTGGGTCACGTTCTAGCTGATGGTATCCTTGCTGCAGGTCTAGCTTGGTCCAGATGGTGCAATCATGGAACTTGTGTATGAAATCTTCAACTATGGGTGGCTGTGTTATCCTGTTTCGCTCCATGTACCTATTCGGCACTCGCAGGTCTACACTAGCACGTATCATGTGAGGTTTGAGTTCCTCTTTTGCAGTGTTAATGAAGCTTGGTTTAGGTTGGACCACTACTGGGGAACACCAAGTTATTGGCTCGTTCTCTGGGACTCTTTAAAAAATGCCCTCTTCTACACCCTTGTCCAGCCAATCTTTGAAGGGTGTTTGTAGGTAAGTAAGGGACTTGACGCGGTTTCTGTGCTACTGGGACTGCTTCTGGTTTCATGTTAAATCTCCCATGTATCTCCCTGTTGTTCTTGTGGTCATATATCTTTCCAATGCCTTCGAATATGTGGTTATACTTGTCTGCAATGTCCATCATTCCTTTCTCTTCTTTCTGCTGCTTCACTGTTCCTATGCATTGGTTGCCGTCTGGTATCCTCATGTCATTTGATGCTGTTAGTCCTCCATCTTGTTGGATCTTCATCATTCCAAGCTGTATCAGAGTGTCTCTACATATAAGAGGGGGTGAGTGTATTCGTCCATACACGACAATAAATCTTGCTTCTTTCCCACAGGTTTTGTTTCTGATGATTGTTTGAAATTCCCCTTTTACCTTGAGCTCATGCTGCAATGTACTAAGTTTAGCTTTGCTGGGTTTCAGTGTTATTTTGTTCTTGGTTCTGTTGGTGAGAGCTTTGAACTGGTGCTCGTCCATCAGGTTAACTTCTGCTCCACTATCTGGTTCTACTTTCATGTCCACGTCATCTAGTTTCACTGTGATTGTTTTCTTGTTATTTTCTGTGTCACTGACCTTTTTCGCAGTCAGGCTTGACTTAACAGCTTTCTCAAAGTATTCGTCATCTGAACTGGTTGATTCTTCCTTCTCTTCTGACTCCCACGTTTTCCTTGTTTGGGTCGGTATTGTGTCTTGTCACTGGAAGATTGGTACACTGTGGCGAAATGGTTCAATTTATTACACTTGTTGCATCGTTTCCCGAAGGCAGGGAAGTGATCCTGTTTGTTGTGGTTGTATCCACAATTTCGACATTTACTCTGTCCGCTCTTTTCTTGAGGTTGGTTCTGTTTCCGGTTGGTTGGTCTGGTTCGCTGTGCTCTGTAGTTGGGAGTTTTTCTGCTCTCCACTTTGGCGATATTCGTTCCTGCTCTCTGTTCTGTTTTCATTTCACTTACTTGACGGTTAACGTCCTCTATCTGACTTGTTGTAGGAAATGGGTTAAATTCCATTTTTTTACTGATAGCTTTCTGTATCATATTTTTATCGTCGATTGTTTGGATGATGTGCTCTAGTATTCTCTCATCTTGCACTTCTCCAAACTCACATTTCTGGACTTTCTCTCTGAGTCGAGCTGTGTAGTCTGTTATGGACTCGTGGGTTGTTTCATCTTGAAAAATTGATATCTGGCGTGGTGTTTGTTTTGTTTCGGCACGAAATGGTTGTTGAGCTTTGTTTTCATTTATCGTAGCAATTCCCGTCATCTGGATCAGGAAGGCTCTTTGCTAATTTTGTGATTTGCTTACCTCCATATATGATAAGTGCATCTTTCTTGTCGACTGGTTCAGTTATTTTGAAAAATCTGAACTCTCTTTCTATGTCTTCTAGCCAGTCTTCCCACTCTCATCCGATTGCATTGGCTTCTTTTGGTGTGATAAAAGGTTGAGAGATTCCTTGTCTCGGTAACGACGTGTATCGTCGGTGCTTGGGCTTCATGTCCTCCGTCGGCCATTTTTAGTCTCGTTGTCTTCGCTGTCTACACTCTTTCCTTGCTTTACGAGCGATTTGTTTTCTTTGTTTTCGTCGAATCCAACTGTTAGGATGTCGAGAAGAATAAGTTACCTTTGTTTTCTTCTAGTTTTTTATTTTATTTTATTTTTCTTGTCGCCAATGTTGTGACCGATGAAAGGCTAAAATATACTAGTCATGAATCAAACATTTTTTTTTTCGTTCGCCATGTTTTACTCAACAACGTGGTAGAGTGAATGTCCCGTATGTATATATATATGCGGGGGACTGGTAACAAGTTATGTCATAACAGATCCATTACTGCTACATGTTTCATCTGACATAATTGTCCTTGTGTCTTCTAAAACGACTTTCTTGAGCTGATTGTTGGTGCTTGTAGCTGTTGTAGATTCATTGGTGCTGTTTGTTTCGTCTGACAGGACAGCGTCTTCTACAATGGATATCTTACTTAGCAAATCACCTAGGTTGTCGACATTGTCTCCGCCTCCATGAATTTCCTGCAATGAAACAACCACACTAAACAAACGTAGACTAACTGACATGCAACTACAAGGGGTGGAGCTCCTAGGGTACCCATTGATCTCCCGTTTGTAAAAGGGGAGCAGAGGCCGTAGCCTAGCGCCTGTTTTTAATCTTTCAGCGGGCAGTGCGGTTCAAGTAGGGGTTATCATGAGGACCTTTTCTGTTTGACAATCGAAAATTGTCAGCGAGAGATTAAAGGGCACCTTAATTATTGGATGTTAGAAATGCAAATCTAAAGACCGAGGCACAGCTACTTTTAGCTCGAGTAGGTAAGAAATGCAAGCATACAAAACCCATATATTTACTGATACAATAATATCCATAAGAATCGAGTTATGTTATAAACTGCCACCATCGATTTGTATTCATGTAAACTTGAAAATTAGACAAGAGGTAAACTTACCTTGCAGGATAATTGTAATTCTCCGAGTCCATACGGAGCAATTATGACGTCATTATGCGATGTCTTATCGCGCATGTGCATCAGACCACTCTTCGAAGTTTATTATTATGTAAATCAGATACCAGTATATAATACCACTGCTCGCCGGATTCGTCCTCTTTCTTTGAGTGTAGGCCAAGCAAAGCGAAGTAATTTACATACTTTTGGCAAAGTCCTCTGGGTGGGTCCATAAAGAAAAGAGGGGGGACCGACGTCATAATTGCTCCGTATGGACTCGGAGAATTACAATTAGATGGGAACGAGGGCATATAGCCCTGTCGTTTTTAATTTCTGGAATGATAACCTTAACAGCATTGCTCCCGGGTCTAGTCGTTTTAAGTCTGTCATTAATGACAAAACTACTTGGCTATTCTCAACAGACATGCAATCAATACGTAAGGCCTGTAAAGTCTGGCTTCTTTGAGCTGAAACTAGTGCAACTAAAGTCACTAACTTAAAACTCAAGTCCTTGAGAGATAAAAACTCTAATGGTATTAAAGTTCTTAAATATGAGGTAACTATGGCAACGTCCCATGTATGTGAGTACCGTGGTACAAGGGGTTTAGGAATAAACAAACCCTTTATTAGTCTTTTTACAAGATGATCTTCACGTATGCCTCGTCCTGTAATAGACTTTATTGTAGTCGAGACCGCTGATCTATAAGTATTAACTGTGCTATAGGCTTTCCCTTCTTGGAAAGTGTTCAACAGAAAATCAATAAACACAGTCACAGGCGCTTGAACAGGATAAGTTTTGATTGGATCACACCAGCTAATCCATTTTTCCCAGGGTCGCTTATACTGCTTGTGAGTACCTGGCGTCCATGACTTGAGGATGATCTGGGAAGCCCCTTCTTAAACGCCTTGATTCTTGAGTCCTCGCCGGATAAAACCGCGCGGCAAGTTGAATCTGTCTGCGAAGAGGATGACATGCACCGTTGTGAGGCAGCATCAGAGAGTCCTCCCATTTCGGTAAGAGGAGAGGACGTTCCACTAGAAGACTTAGTACAGTTGGAAACCACAACTGTGTTGTCCACACTGGAGCTATCAACAACATGCAAGCTTGATCTTGACGGACTTTTACCAATACTCTCGGGATTAGGCTAAATGGAGGAAAAGCATAATAGAAAGAATCACTCCATGAGAACGAAAAAGCATCTGTGGCCACAGCTCCAGGGTCAGGATGCCAAGAAACATATCAGTCACACTTGGCATTCAAGCGGGTTGCAAAAGGATCTATTCTCGGATTGACGAGGAGCCGTTCGGTAGCCCATTGCTATACAGTTGGGTGTAGGCTCCACTCGGTCCTGTCATTAAAAATCCGAGAATAATCGTCCGCGTGTATGTTTTTCTGACCCGGAATATGCACAGCAGTAACGAAAATATTTCGTGAAAGGCGCCAAAACCAAATTTCTCTTGCCAGGGCATTAAGCATGGGCGAGCCCATGCCACCCATTTTATTGATATAGGCTACCACAGTCGTGTTATCTGTCTTCAAACAAACCCGTGCGTTGTTACAGGCAAAGCATTTCAAGGCCAGAAAAACCGCGAGTAATTCCAAATAATTGATATGGTACGTGGCTTCTGTGGGAGAGCAATGACCCCCAGTATGGTGGTCACCATGTCGTGCGCCCCATCCCAGGCTACTAGCGTCCGATTCTATGATATGAGAAAAGGAAGGCGTTCTAAACGACTTGCCGTTATAGGGTTTGATATTCTCAATAATCCAATCCAAATCCGAGCACGCAGTGTCGGTAATGCTAACGAACTCCTCATAAGATGCATTTGAAGAAACATGAGTTGACTTGCATACCTAACACAGATCGATAAAATAATTGCAAATACCGAACAGCCGGGAAAGCGGCAACGAGAAGCCCGGTTACCTCGGCTACCTGGCGAATGGAAGCTCTATTCAAATTACATTCAAAAGTCGTACACGCGTTAATTATTTTGGTGACCTTACTCTCAGAAAGAGACATAGTCATATAGCGCGAGTCTATGTTAAAGCCTAGGTAAGAAATTTCCCTGGTAGGCTGTAGACAAGATTTTTCATGGTTTATTGTAAATCCAAGGAATTCAAGTAAGTTAATGACCTTCCGAACACTTTGAGTACATTCACTTTGGGAAGGAGCGACTATCAAGGTATCGTCAATAGACTAGGGCACCTTAACGCCATTCATGCGTAAATAGGAAAACGCTGGCTTTAACACCTTAGTGAAAGAGTGGGGAGCAAGGCTATACCCGAAAGGCATGCAAAAAACTCCAGTAACTGATCGCGCCAAATGAATCGCAAGTATTTGCGGTCATTAATATGTATAGGGATGCTAAAGTAAGCGTCCTTGAGATCAATAGACGCCATGGAATCGCCTTCGTTAATTAGCTGAACAGCGAAACCTATTGTCTCCATTTTAAACTTCTTTTTATAAACGTGGCGATTTATTGGCTTTAAATTGATAACTTGTCTCATGTCGCCTGTTTTCTTGGGAACTAGAAAAAATATTTGACAGAAACTCCCCTTGAGTGTGGAGAGTTTGAGTAACTGCTCCTTTTCCTAGCAGTTTAGAAACTTCCTGGTCAATAGCCAAGGCCTGTGCGGCTGTAAAATTAGGAGCCGTTGGCCAGGACACTTGGTGTGGGGCCGTCTTAAATTCGAGATGATAGCCCTGAACACATTGTAGAACCCAAGGATCACGGGTTATTTGACACCAGTTATCAAAATGAGTGGCAATTTGTCCAACATAACTCACTTTAATCAATTTTTGTCCTTCAACTCCTGGTGGGACCTGGTCATGGTTGATGATCTCGAGTTCCTCTGGTGGTACCGACCGCGGTGGTACGAGCCGGAACGATCCCGTAAAAAAGAATCGCCCTAGGATCTATTGTCATTGCGGGATCCTGGTTTGCGACGGTCAGACCTGTTGCTTGAATTGCTCTTCTTTGGTAACCACCTTGGCCGTGATCTTATTGGCCTTAGCAATCTCGTCGACTTGCTTGGATAGATCATCGCTAAACTAATACTTCGTCAGTGGTAACAAAGAAGCTAAGAGCACAGAGAGCGGAAATTCTTGCTCAGCTCTGGTTTAAGAAACTCACGTCTCCTCATTGAAGCCTGGTACTACGCGTTACCAAGACAGGTTAACGCATTCCGCAAACACTCCAATAAAAGCTTCGAATCAATTGGAGTTTTGTTTTTACGGCTCACCTTGGTCATTTGACTGACCTCAATTAGCGGCCGTGCAGAAATCAGCATGCATTTCTGCACGTCTTGCATGACAAGGTCGCGGCTTTTAGTCGGCTTCTCCAAATCGCTCCACAAAGCTTCATTAACCCTCGGGACACAAAGCATGTCGCAATTCTCTGGGGTTTTGTATTTCTCCACAATAGCCTTCATTTTTTCCTCCAAGGGCTTTTTTTGTAAACGAGTCGTTAGCACGTGTAGGCAAATCTTCATTCACCTTTGGGCCAAGGTTAGTTGACTCATCAAAAATGGAGGCCTCCATTTCGTCAGAATCACTGTGGCTATGGTTGGCACTCGAATCAGAGGAGCCTGATTCAGAGTTGTTTGTTGGGTCGTAACTGACTCCAACGAGCGCCGGGGCACTTTGCCCGGACTTTCCACGCTTAGACGGCGGTAATAGCAGGTCTCCTTTAGCCGAGCGTTTAGTGCCTGAACCCGTTTCGATTTCCGAAACTTCTGCGCTAGTATTCTTGGTCTTGAAGGAACGGAAAAACTCACTCATTACAGCGATGGAAGCTGAAAGCTTGTCAATTTGAAGCTCATGATAGAGAGACGTGATTTGAACTTGAGTGAGCTCGGTCGTTGACTCTTCATGATCTCCTCTTAATAATTCATTCTCTGAATCTGCGTCTGTTTGTGTTTTAGAGGGATCCATTTCTGGCACAGAATAAATGACAGCAGAAACAAAACGAGATTAGAATATCTCAAATATTCGGCGAGAAAGATAAAAACATGAGAGTTCTCATGATAGAATGACATGTGGTTACTGAAAAAAGACCACAGAGTAGTCCGCTTACCTTAGCTTTGTTGCACGAAAAAGGAAGAGGACGAATCCGGCGAGCAGTGGTATTATATACTGGTATCTGATTTACATAATAATAAACTTCGAAGAGTGGTC
>JAAAQI020127835.1:0-14193 GCA_011800005.2 Stichodactyla mertensii | reverse complement strand
TCAGATTTACAATCACTTGCCTTCGGCTCGTGTTGTAAATTCTGATACAACATGGCTGCTCATGTTGTAAACACTACATATATATATATAATATATATCTATATCTATATCTATATTATATATATAATAGCACTGAGAAATGATCTTGAAATGTGACCATCATCACAAAATGAAAATGGCATAACAAATGAAGCACAACAAATTAAGGCAAAGTAAGCAGCTGCTATCTCAACAAAATGTTGACAATGTGAACTGGAAACTTTTATTCCAAGGATGACAAAGTATTCTTAAGACCAAAGCTTTTATTTGAAAATACAGTACAACCAATATTTTTTTTCCTTTATCTTTACCAGGTATATATAAGGATGTGAATGTGTGTATGTTTTTTATTGCAGTAAAACCGTCTGATGATTGCATAAGCATGAAACTGAGTAATGGAAACTTGATATCTTGTCTTTGATTCTCTAAACATGTGTGTGTGTATATATATACACACACACACAGCAATATGCAGAAATTCTGATCCAACCAATTATATAACTATATAACTATATCGGGTGTATTATGGGAATTGGATGCGCAAGATTCAAAGTGGCAAAGCGTGGACTAGCGTACCTGTACCTCGTTCATAAAAAACACTCTGGTAACCTAGTCCACACACGTCCATCTCCCATAATGCACCCGATATAGTTATATAGTTATATACTTGGTTGGATCACAATTTCTACATATTGCTGTGTGTGTGTATATATATATATTGTAATATTAAGGTGCAGTCATAATAAGTTAAGTCTGGAAGCAGTCATCTTAACAAAGCACACCTAGTATAGCAGTGAGAGTACTCGCCTCTCATCTTTGTTCATTTGAATGTTGTATCTAAGTAGAGTTGTTTGAGGGCTTTCCCTGTGTCATGTAATTTAACATCTAAACTCCAAAAGGATTTACTGGATGAAAAACATTGACAGTGTTAATTCTCCATCACAGATAGTATTTTCAACTGTCTAAAATATTATATAGTATCACATTTCAAACTCCATTATTCACATGTATATATTCCAAGCTCTACATCATTCTACTGTCAGATCTAAATACCTACCTAGAGCTCTCACTAGGTGCTTTTCTCTTGCTACTTTCATTTGCTTCTAGAGGAGTTAATTCATCTGTGTCCAGAGGAGGTCCATCTCTCTCATGAAGTATCTGTTCATGCTGATGAAGGTATTGCTGTGGAGTCTGTTTAGCCATTTGTGCACACTGTAGCAGCTCACGTTGTAAGAGAGGAAGATTGGCCTGCAATCAATCAAACAGGCCTTAAAAAGTACGAACAAGCAACTAGAAAAAGCCCAGCTTTCTACTTCTGCATACAATAACTATTAATAGCTGTGAAGACAGGTTATGATAGATAATAAGTAGCAGCAATTTCAGTGGGTCTTTATAAAAGTTAGGATTCCAATCAGATGTATAAACAGAAGTAAACTACAAGTTACAATTTGTCTGGCTATAAAATGTCAAGTATAGAACTTTTCTAATGTTTGTAGTTATTCCCAATTCAAGTGATTCTTTGTACTTCCTCCCCAACCACGTATGGTAACTGTAAAAAATTCACACTTCATTTCCAAGTATCATAATCATTATAACTCAGTCAGTATACCTTGAGGAAGGGTATGACAAAAGGTCTCAGTGGAAAGTTAGTAGCTTCTTGGAGCTGAGTATGAAATTCCTCTATAGATATGGTAGAGTTCTGTCATTAAACAAAACCATTCAACATTAACAAAAGCTGGCTGAATTTAAGAACTGAAGGATTGAATATCCTAAATACATTATCCATGAAATTATCTACATTTTTAACAACAACAAATGAGTATTGGGTATTTGATAACAGTGAATGTCATATACATACCACAAGGTTCATAACAAGTCCTCGCACACGCTCACCAATCTCTGGCGAAATATCCGACCCAAACTGCATTAAAGTCGTGAGGAACCTTTTCAGTTTACTTAACTGTCTTGCACCACAAGCAGGTGGAAGCTGACTGATAGAGTTTCCAATACCTGTTGGTGATATTGGACCTGTAGGGCTTGAATGGACCCCATTCACTACAGGAGAAGTTGTATTTGACAGTGACCGTACATCAGCAACTATTGGGGCTGACGAGTTAGATGTTGGTGATGAGACAGTTGGTCCATTTGGAGGATGAGCTGCCGTATCAGTCGGGGAATCTGGCATGTTTGCCTCTCTCAAATCTGATAAGAAATATATTAAAATATTACATGAAAAAATGAGAGAGAAAATATTTAATGTGTAGTATTTGGTATGTATAAGACATATATATATATATATATAACAAATTTTGAATATAAATCATAATAAATACAACTAGAGGGTAAATAATACATCTTGGTTAACTGAGTTAAACACAGTTTGCTTATGTCATAAGTAACAAACATGTCTTATAACAAATTTAAGGTATTTCTTGACAGGAAAATTATGACCAACTGAGGAAAAAATTCATATTGAAACTCCTAATAAAGAGAAGGCTGTATGCTGTACTATCAGCCTGATTCATCTACAGGCAGCTGACTAGGGCTTGTAATGCAAATTAGATAATCTCTTGAGAATACACTCGTGCAAACACAGAAATGTTTCCTTCAAACATCACAATTCATATTTTGCTATGGATAACTAAAATATTAACAATTAAAACTTAGCTTATCAGTAAAACACATTTTCTACAAAAACTTCCTAATTTACTAGACTGGATCTTATTTGTCTTATTAAAGACAGTTACAACGAAAAGCAAAAAAAAAGCAAAAAGGATTTAGAAGATAAAAGTTACTTTTCGAATATAACACATTTCGAATTCTACTTAGCATATGTAGATTTAAATGGTTTTGTAATCGGACGATATGCCTGCCTTGGTTTTCAGTTCTTTGTATTTAATACCTCTAATACAACCCTTACTGCCCTTGTTAACAGCATGGGATTGTTTATGGTCGTGTTTTGCTTGCATATACGCATATATCTAGATTTGGATGTAGTTTGAACCTCATATGATATGCATCCAACAACTACATTACAAGCTCACTCGACCATTTCCTTCCACAGAAAAGATCTTTTGAAATAATCTGTAAATCATTATTAAAAGAATCTTGAAAATTAATCGTGACATCGATAAAACCTTTAAAAGAGTAATGTGGAATTAGGCAATTCTCATTTCTAGCAGAGGAAGCAGCTTTTCGATAAAGGCAAACAATTCAAAGCGCGCTACACAGCAGATGTTAACGAAATTAAATTATTACAAACGTGGGATTCGCAATACGCTTTCCGTACACAAAAATAAAAGACAAAAAGATAGACTATTTCTTTATATTTCTTTTTGGTAACAACGCATTTATTGTTTTACAGGATTATATGAAATGTAGATCAAAAACTACCTATACAGCCTCGATGTTTGGAGCAGAAAAACCCGCCCAGTCAAGCTTACATGAATTCGAGCAAAACGCTTATTATTTTGGTCAGTTTTTGGGCAAAGCAAGATTGAAAATCTTGAAATATGATAAAATAGTGTATCACAAAAAGTTATATTATAGACAGAGCCTACGAAGTACTGTGTTTCTACTAGTTTGTAAACCAAGCACAAAGAAGAAAGGAAAACAAAGCGAAGCTAACCACTGGTTACTGCAGAAAACTTGCTTTATTTTCCCTCAGGGTGGCTATATCACTGTGTTGTTCGCTGATAACACTTCCATATCATGGATAAAACTCAATGGTTTCGTCTGTAAACCTTGAAATTCTATCGTTATACACAAAACAAAGTAAAGCCTTCGAGACCACAAAGCCTTGAATCAGACGAAATGATATCAATAAATTATTACACCGTTCATCACAAGAATAAAAGAATATCTAGAATATTTTCATGTAAAACTACATTACGAAAAGAAAACACGTTCTTGCTTTCTTATCAAGCTAAAGACGAGAGCATTAGGAAAGAAAATTTAGATGGGAGCAAGTCGATTAACAAGAACAACTAGTCTTGCATGATGGCTTTTCTTATAGTTTTTTCTGCCAGACGTTACTTCCAATTAAAACTGAAATGATTAGAAATCGATAAAAAAGACCATTAGTAAAGCAAACATGTAGTGGATTTACCTGAAGTTACAGCCGGCATTACAAGGATCCCTAACGAAAAAAACAAGAGTCGTCAATTGAACTGACTCTCGTTCATTGATCGACTATCCAACACAACGACGGCCATATTATCATGTGACGTCACTGGTCACGTGGCTTATCACCTATTAATTATGCAGCTGGTTTATATATCGATCAGCCAGTCACTGGCACGTGTCGTACATCGTACCTTCATGCAACACTACTTGATGATTTAAAGATTTACTTGGTATGCTCTACTCATAAAAAAACGTGTTTTTCACGCAATAATTTTAATGGCCATATGACAATTAGTACAATATAATTTGTATTCAAAACTAAAGCGCGACAAAATTGATGTATTTTATTTAAATATTTCCTTTGTTTATGAAGAGAAAACAAGCTAAAATCAATTTTGGTTTTGAAAGTAAAATCGAATTTGAAGTTCTTTGACATTTTATTCAAAAATATGATAGCCGGGAGTTTCTGGAGTAGTTTACGATATAGCATATATCACATATCACATTTGAAATAACGGGCTTTTCAAAAAAATTCGGTATGCATTTTTAGTTTCCATCTTCATGTCGAAAGATAACATTTCTTAATTAAAAATGTTCAGGTGCCCATGTTCGTGAAATATTCGTCAGCTGCACCTGTACATCCGGGACCTATTGCAGGTGCATCAATGTGGCTCGTTGTTTGATTGACTTATTCTAAATTTGGCTATGGCTGACAGGCTGGCTAATGAGAAAAGACTAAGACGAGCTAGTAACGAACACCATAACAAACTGATATTCAGACACTTGGCGAATGAATGGAGTTTCATAAATACGCGTTAAAAATTGCCTGAATCTTAATAAGAAAAATGTTATGGCTTTATTATGATTCTCTATCGTAAGAAAAATACTGATGAATTCAATGACATAATTCATGGTTCTTGGTTAATTATTCATCGTCAAAGTAAACTAACACAACGCTAACACATGTTTTGAAAACGATGAAAATAAATACTATAGTAAACTGGAACTCTTTGGTGAAGAACTCACAGTGAATTCGCAATCACATTTTTCTGTCAAGGACCGTACGGATGGTAAGAACAACACAACAAAAACCTTACACCCAAAGCACTTAAAGTAAAATCGACGATATTTCTCGCCCAGTCAGAGTCTTTAAAAAGCATTTACAAAAGCTGAAACACCCACAAAACATGGAGCAAACTTTCCGTAATGTGATTGGTCAATTGTGGGCACGTGCAGACCGTACTGTTGGCTAGGTTGATTGATGAACATCTGTCGTCGTGCCATCGAAATGGGAAACACGATGGAAAAAAATGATGAGACTGATCCGCGCGTTCCGGGTTAGGTCTTGCGCTATCCATTTTCATTTAGATTTGAGTAATATCGAAACTTATTCTATTCACCACAATACCACGAATCTATTTAAGCTTCACTTATAACCTCACGAGAACTGTGCCAGCAACCAAACACGAACACTGCAGCCCGAAAATATATATGTTATCCTGCGATGTAACGATAAAGAATATCACTAGAAAATATTATAAGGTTCTTCAAGTGAAAGGCGAATATCAATTAATCGAGTAACAAATTTCAAAAAATTCATAGAAAAAAATTGAATATTTTGAAATACATAAATAAGAAAGCCAGCTTTGCCTACCGCTATATTTAGCGTGATTCATCCCGGGTCTGAATTTCATTTATCCTGGTGTTTGACTACAAAAGCTCGAACGAAAGCCTGGTTGTCTTGTTGTAACCGCCTTGGTAGTCAAACCAAAGCTTTGTAGTTCTGACATCGAAGTTGTGTTCTGTGGAGAGGACACCTGTACATCCGGGACATTACGTCAGCCAAGACAGCTGCAGGCGAGCTGTGTGCTATTATTAATTAACACAGAGTCCGCGTTTGACATATAAGTGCGTGAATTATTTACATCTGCCTCAGTATCACATATTAATGATTTAGAGAACGTTTTCTCGCAACGAAGGTGTGGCGACTACCAAGTCAATTAAAATCTACATGTGTTTCCATGGAAACAAAGTGGAAAGATTCGCTTCGTAACTTGATGTGAGAGATAGCCAGTGTATGTGGTACAGCTTGATAACGTGCCAGAGCTGTGGAGTTTTTCTTGCAGGCACTAAAAGATGTGCAAGGAAAAGCTCTTAGTCGACGTCACAACGAACAGCTTGTTTGGTTTGAGCGGCCGAAGAGTTTATCTTCCAAGAGAATCATCCACAAACAACCTGCTTCATAGGCGACTTGAATTGTATTTTATATGCTACAGAGATCAGAATTGTTGTACACTTTAATGAATTTGGTATCTGTGATTATATAGTGTAGAGTTGAATACGAATGAATCACCATCACTCATGGAAAAATGATTAAAAATTCTCCTACTGAGACTTTATTATAACATTGCATTATCAGTCACTCATTTCCATTATTATTACCATCCAGCGCCAAATGAACATTTCCTAGTTTGATGTTTTTGTTTCGTTTATAATCATCGATCAAAATTCTAAGGATTACGCAGTATTCGAGACAGATAAGTCAGTAAAAAAGGGACAAGCTAGAACTACAACAGAGAAAGACATGCATCCAGTGCCTTACTTTTAGCTGGTTTCAAAACAAAACTCATTTTCAAATATTCTTGATTATTCATTTAGCTCCTCCGCCGTAACCGGAATCCATACGAGCTTTTAAAATCAATAAATCCTTTCTGATGAGAAAATGGTTCATTACAGAAATATGTTCCTGTCATTTACCCGAGAGAGTCAAGTAGAAATATTGAATATTATAATCAGGTAAAAATGGTCTCTATTTTGCCTCGCATACATATCGAAAACTGCGTCACAGACACAAAAGAGCGATAAAACAACACAAAACAAATCGATCAAAAAGGAAAAACGTTTGACATCTGGTATGTCAAATGAAGGCGACAGGGTGCTCTTGGTTTGTTGTGGTATAATACACTTCCATGTCAGCAGGCTTTTAGAATAAAAACATGTCAATTATCTTTGAAGCTTTATTTTTTACTCAGGATGAATTTTGAAAGGAAATTTAAGATATGAGCCGTCCATTCTAGCTAGCTGGGTAGAAGTATAATTGGCGTAGCGAACGTGCTATCATTGTTTATCTTCACTAGGACATGTTTCGATTTTGAATTCTAGGGAAAACCAAAACAAAAGGGATTTTCATTTTTTTCCCTTTTCTTTATTCATTTCCCACAACACTAAGAGACCTTGTTGTGCTGCAGTGAATATGTCTGTGATGACATGCATGAGAGAGAGTGTGGTCACACCAACAACGTTCATCAATCAGCCAAGGTTGTTTTTCCTTTTTAGCTATTCCCTTCGTCAACATTTCTTTAACCATACTTTTCATACACATATCGAAGGCGGTTTGTGGCCCGTGTATGCATTTTGGCGACAGCTGCTTTCAAACTCGTATTATGGTTTTTCCTGTATAGCTGGCAAATGAACAGCCCCCGCGCTGCCCCGATAAGCTAAGGCACTGCAGACTTTTTGATGATGTTTGGCGCCAAATTTTCCCTGCCATTAAAAGGACAGCTGTTCTGGTCATATACCAGGGTTCATTGCGGTAAGCCGAAATGGTGCCTTGATTTATGTAGAGATGATTACCGGGTTAAGTTGACCTACCAGAGAGTTCTTTTCACACTCGATACTATACTATTTATACATCAGTTATAGACGGATTTATGAACATCCTATTTTTGTTCTACATGTTCTAGATTTTACCTTTCAAATACCTTATGCTATTGTTCAATTAAAAATCTATAAACTCCCACGTCAAGTAATCGTGATATTTACCCAAAACAGGTTATTAAGAACTTATCATCTTTGTGATCGATATCATATTGAATATATTGACCATCGCTCGAGCGAGTGTATATTAAAATACATTAATGCTGGTCGTGTGTTAATGGTTACCTTGTTGTTGTGTTGTTGTTTTCAAGACCATTAACATTCTTGTTTCTGTTGTTTTGTGTTGTCAAGTAGGGTTTGTTGTTATCGAGTGTTGTTGCTCTGTTACATGAATTGTCTTTACTCACTCACATCAATGCCGTTTATGTAAAATACAAAACTAAACTTCTTTTGACGTCGGTATTTTGTCAGTTTCTGAGTGAACGCAAGTTGTGATTTGTAGTATCCATTACACTCTTATTCACTGAAACCAAATCCTTGTAATGCAGGCTAGGCCGCGTGCCGTACAGGCTCACACCATGATAGTGGGTCTTGCATATTTATTAAAAAACGTATTTTTGCAGCAAGAGAGTATCATCGCGTGATGGATGCTGGTGTATTTCCTGTGACTCTATTTTTCTCGTAGTTTAGCAGGCGATGGTCACAAGATCCATGTATATACAGTAGATCGCGCCTCACTGATGCACAACGATCACTGATAAGCAAGAAAAACTATATCCATGAAAATAAAAGAATTTCATTTTTACATAGTGGTATCTTAGCAACCATTACGGGATTTAACAATGATTGACACATGCATGGCTTGCACGAGAACTTGTTGTCCTTAGTAATCAGACGCCAGCTGTACTTGATTGTCATCGGTAATACTCATCAGACTACACGTGTCAAACACATTTTGTCTTTAACGGAAGTAAAGCCGCGTTTGCTTTGGGTGTCGTGAAACATCCACAGCAATATTCAAGTTTGAAAAGTAATTTTATGATCAGCATGGAACAGGCGATCAGTGTCACAGAATAAAGGAACAGAAGAAATGACGTCATAATGTATCACATTGATGAAAAAAGTGTTTGGTACTACACCTCCAGCATCCACACTTTGACAAAACGATTTTGATCTTTTGAAACCAAACACCTCGACATGAGGTTTAAACTAGCAGAGATAAATTCTAACCAACCAGTACTCAACTCAGAAGGGTCTAGGGTTCCTGGGTGGACCACGTGTGATCATCGACCAACTCGATTAGCCTTGGATCATCTGTCCGTGAGAGTGATAGATTCTACGTACCTGTTCAGTACTGGAACGCAGGTGACTTTTGTAACTAAGCTATTCAAAGAATGTATCGCATGCAGCAAAGCCAGATAGACTAATACAGGAAAGTCTCTTGTTTTAGTTTTAATTTGCTAGAACTAAGATTTGCTAGCTTGAAACAGTGTAAGGTGCGTACGGCACCATGGTAACTTGATAGACAGCAGATTCAAATTCCATGCAGTGCGAGATCAGAGTTCTAGTCATGCCGATCAAATAACAAATGATAACAATACACGGCCAAGAAACTTCCTGTACGACTTGCTTGTACATCGTGAAAGAAAGTCACTCACCTGCAGTGGAACTCCAAACTCTAGAAACTGGAGCCTTTCCCCACATGACAGCCGCGTTAAGGGAGCTATTGCTGGCTGGAAAGAATATGAAAGATACTCAGTTATAGAACAGACCATGATTCATGGCGTGTGAAATAATATAGCCGATCCAAACCCGCTCCTAGCTTGTTCATTGAATTTATTCAGTGAAAGTATAACTGACACTGCATGAGAAAACATTGATCAACTTTACTAACTCAACTAAAATATGTCAGCAGGTGTTCAGTTGTCTGCCTGTCCGTGAAGTGAACCAGCAGACTTAGGCTTTTCAATGATACTAAACGCATAGCAAAATTATGGTTGTAAAGCCATACTTCGTGTGACGTAGGTTTTTATCATTCATTTGGCAACCAGCGAACGATTGGCTATTGAAACAAAACAACTTGTGAAAAGTTATTGTGATCTGGTTGGTACATTAACATAGCAATTTGTTTGTTAATAAACATGAAGTTTCAATTTGTACAAAACAGAAACTATAATATTTTTTAAAACTAAGCCATGTAAAGCCTGACAAGCAGGATCATTGCGATCCAGTGATTTACATAACAAATGCGGACTGTTTCTCATGAGTTATTATATCCACAGTAACGCGATACTGTATGCTGCAGTGTAACGAGACCGATAATACTATATGCTATATATCCATCAGGCGCAATTAGTCCTGTTAGTCTCATTCTTATTTTCAAATAAAAAAGGGAATTTGTAGAGAACAGTACGATCGAAGTAGAGGAATCAGTAGGGATCGTGGCACTTTGTCAATCTAGTTCACGATAAACATTTTTTCGAGGGAAATCGTTTTCTGTAGAAACCTTTAAACAGGAAAGTAAGCTGTTAACATCACCTAGGAAACGACAAATTCTACTAATGACGGGCTCACTGCGCAGTGCATGCTATTCGAGTTGTAGAGCTTTCTAGACGACGTTTGGCATAGCCATGGTGGTACTGACTTCAATTCCTGATTGGTATATCAACTACATCTGGTAATGTTGTACTATATTTCTATCAATATAGTCTCTTCAAAACGATCCTTAACAGGGATATAATGTTGGTTCAGTGTTCTCTACATATGATGTGTACGAATAGTGCTCGCAACATTTCTAAAATAGTAGGAACTTTAATCACCTTGACAACAGATTTGCTGCTGTGTTTTCTGTTTTATCATTGATCAAAATGAAATGGAAGAACTCTAAATGACAGCCAAGCTGAAGGCCGGGCTGCGGTGTTGACACAACGCGGCGTTAGTTATGTATTCAGCTGTTGAAAGGTCTCATTCTTTATTCATTGGTCACAATTTTCTCACAGGCAATTGTCGTCAAAACTTTTTATTATTAAGAAATTTGTACTTTAGCTGTCTCCAGTGGAACATACCATTGTTGGATTGTAACAATCTAGTTGTCTGTCAATAAAATAACAAAGATAGCCGAATAGTAACCTGGTATTGTTACATGGTTCGGCCGGGATATTAGAACTAAGGCAACATCAAAAAACCTCGATCTTAATTGATCATTTAAATCAATGCACAACAACACATGCCGCGGTATCACGTGATTTGCACCAGGGGTTATCACGTTGTACGGTACGGTACGGTACAGTGTTTTCCTGCATAATCGACCCGCCATTTCTTTTGAGCAGTCAAAAAGGAAATTTCAGTGTTGCAAAATTTAGGTTTCATTTTTGTTGTCAATCTTTGCTTGGAACTGATTAAAACTGTAATTGTGCTCATGTTCATCGGGAAACTAAAGTACCTCAGACTTGGCTGTGAGATGGTACACCAACACAACGACACTGAACCTTACTGCTAGTCTCTGTAATGGCCTCCGGCTTAAGATGTCCACTGATCAAAGTGATCGTGTTTCTGTGTCGAGCATTTTGAATTCTGATAATTAAAGATGGACTAACTAAGAAAGCCTTAGAACCATTTTTAGTAACTGATAAGTATAGTACGACGTGAGTGCCGTTATGCCGGGATGCATTGATTCGATTCATACCTGCCTTCGAACTCTTCTTGAGGGCTCATAAGATGTTTTTTATGCTGTTTACACTACGATGTAGATATACTTACATGACCGTCGAGCCAGACAAGTCTTTGCGAAATCACTCTCCAGCATTGATGTGGTGACAGTGGTAGAGTTCAATGTTTTGATTGCTGTAGTCCTCTAGTGAAGATTAATATAGAGAAGTTTAATCAGAAAACGACTCATCTTTGCATATAGACGAGGTGTTGTTTATTGGGCTGGTTAAAATGAAATGTATTGCCGGGCATAACTGGTGCTACATCGGGCCAGCTAGCCAGTAAGTCGGTTCCTCTCAGTGGCGCGCGACTAGCTTGCTGCGCAGGTGCTAAGAAATGTTCTAATACATTCACCAAGCACGTTTGTTGACTTTTGTGGCCTGCGGAATATATACTATTACTAGACTTGATTGTTAAATGTGAAGTTCCCTGTGATGTACCATAGTTGCACATGCGTCGTGCAGTAGCACGAGCAGGTTGCACAAAGCTTTGGGGTTGTTTATCTTCTTATATTTTTCATTTTAAAACGTTTTGAAATGCGAGTGCCATTTCAACTCGGCCACAAAAGGAGTAAAGCACCAAAGTACTCGGTA
The DNA here is from genome assembly GCA_011800005.2 of Stichodactyla mertensii. NCBI lineage: Eukaryota > Metazoa > Cnidaria > Anthozoa > Actiniaria > Stichodactylidae > Stichodactyla > Stichodactyla mertensii. The sequence goes on along the minus strand of JAAAQI020127835.1, from coordinate 2,071 downwards.
TATAATGTTCTAGGAGTTATGAATTTATCCCAAGAAAAACGAAGATTTTTCATAATTCGGAGAAAACATGAATAATAACAATAAACTCGATGCTTAAAATGTAGCACGCTGGCTTCAGTGATGAAAACCAAATTTTTTAGGATTAATCAACATGGGATGTGCCGTAATTAATGGGAAAAAGAGACAGGTGTTGTGTGAGCCTATCACCTGAGTCTATACCTGGCCGCCATTAGCTGATCTACCTCATGTCATTCATTCTTACTAATGTCAAGATTGACAGGTGAAACTATCTGATCCCCGAAAACCAGCATCGTGCGGTGCAAATAGAACATTACAGGCCAACTAACAAACACTTTGATTGGCTCTGTAATAATGCCATGTGATTTCCTTCAATTTTCTCTGTTTCCTTGTTTGACAAATCTAGTATTTCTTCAAATGTGGCATCTATAATATTGCTTAAATGTTATGGCTTACATCCTTTTCTATTTATTAAATGTTATCGTGATAATTAAATCATCCCTATATTCTAGCAAACTCTAGAATAATCTACCTTCAGCAATATAATCCACTATATTTTCTAACTGGCTCATTTTTCATGTAATGTGTATTTTTAAAATACAACTTTTTTGTGGTCGTTTCTGGTCTTTAACAAAACACATGCTGCTAGTGAACGGTTCCCACAAAATGATGAAAGCGGCACATAAGAAATAATGACTTGCTTTCTAACAGTGGGTCGCTGTGAAATTACTTTAAAAGATATTCTAATATGAAACGTTTCGATTAAATCTTCCGACTTGTAGTTGCAGTAAGGCAGAATATTATTTTCTCTAGATAGATTCGCAGATATCTGATGGCAAGTCTCGAGATTGACACTAAGAAGATCCATACTAATGTTCGGTGTCATGGCTGTGATGCTGCCATCACGCCAGCTACTGAATGTGCATCTAGTAACTGAACTGTTCTCGTGTCTACACTCAAATGAGTTGATGAATTTGTTATTCTATTCAAAGCACGTTACGCCCAACAGCAAGTCCATCGATTTAAATTCAACAAAAAAATCATTAAAAAAATGTGTAAATTTTTTTGTCGTATATTCCGGTTCATCATTGGCGATTTAATGAGACTGAAGATGACATGTAACTGGTGTATAAGACACTACATACAGTAGGCTTGGTAAGGAAAGACAACAAAAGGAAACTGACGCCAATCAGTTGATCGCGCGAGTTTAAATTCAGTATAAACGCCTAGTCTTGCGTGCTGGTATGACCGCCGATGCATTTAAATGTAAAGACGAACATTTTGCTCAGTGTAACAAAGCTCTTGTATTAAGACGCTGCTTGGGTCGGTAAAGCGAAGAAACGCCGAAGTGTTTCTCAGTTTGTCATATTGGTTTCACGGTTTCCGGACCAATTATGGCTACAGTTTGTCAAATCATACTCGGAGCGGTTTCTCTAATTAAACCAAACATCAAGTAATTGAAACTAGTACAGCAGGAAAAAATTAAATAACCAATATAACTATATCATAACATAACATCCAATATGAAGAAATTGCGTCTTTCAGCAAATAATGTTAAAAGTTTTCTTCTCGACATTCGGGATCGTAGATATCTGACATTTATATTAAAAGAACAATTACGCTTCGTAACATCCCATCTGCAAACAGTCGCATTCATCTGTCTATTCATTATCTTCCGACGGTAATGATTTAGGGAATAGAAATGCCCTGAAGAAAAAGAATGGCGCTGAACAATCATTATAACACCCTTTGAAATAGCCATTCCAAAGTTAAAAACCTAATCACATCCCATGCAACTAACGCACCAAAAATCCAATAAACACGTGCATTATGATATCACACACACACACACGATCAGTGCAGTGAATGATACGGTATCAATATCAAACGATATGTTTAAAAAAGTGCACCTAAAGCCTAAAAACAGACCCATATGAAATCAATCCTTATGCTATTGGAAAACCGTTTTTCAAGGGTTTTTTTTAAATTTTAGCAAATTCCCGATTTTTAACAGTGCTTTAAAATTGCGAAAAAACTGGGGTTCAGGCTCTTT